>JAHBMJ010000090.1:66711-111711 GCA_018398765.1 Chromera velia | reverse complement strand
TGTGTGTGTGTGTGTGTGTGTGTGCAACATGTGAGTGAGACTCCCATTTTTCACACAGAAAGTCTAAATATGCATCAGTTCGTTCAAATTTCTTTTGCTCGCACGGAAATTGAGAGTTCCCACTTGGAGTTTGGTTGACTCATTTCATCTCTGCATGCAATGATGGAATGCCTGCCTGCAGCACTTTGAGTTTCTGTCTGCCATAAAACTGAGGAGAGCCACTCCCGAATTTGCGTCCAGCCTGAGTGCGGAGGGGTGGACGACCGCACAGTCGGAAAAGAAGGTGCAGGAAATGGAGAGGGACCTCTGGATGGTCACCAGGGCCTGCATGAAGGCTGCCGATCTGGGTGGGTGGGTGGATGGGTGGGGGGAGATACTCGATCTTCAGATTCACATCCTGTATATTAATTGTATTTTGTGTCTGTTCTTTCCCTCCTTTACAGGCTTGAAAATCATCAAGGAAACACCATGAATCCAGCGGACAAAAAGTGATCGAAGGGATTCGCCTACCCAGTGTCCTTGGCTGCATTGTTACAATCACTTATTTTTCTCTTAAAATGAATGCACGCAGGTCACAGCGCGAAACCCTGGGATGTTCACTTTGCACGCTCCCTGTGTGTGACGGAAGAGTTCTTCCTTCAAGGCGAAAAGGAACACAACCTCGGCCTCCCGATCTCCCCCCTCTGTAACAGAAAGGAAAGCAATCCAGCAGCACTGTGCAAGTCGCAGATCGGCTTCCTCAAATTCGTCTGCAGGTACGTATGCTTGAAAGAGAGGTTCACGCACTTCAACAGGAAATGCGGGTGTTGGAACCGATTCATCCAGACAAATGTGACTCCGGGAGCGGGGGCGGTTGTGCGTATCGTGTAGAGGGAAACGTAAAGAACCAGGTAGTCAGAACAGACTTTGGCATACTGTAGTCATTCGTTTTACTTACTCTCTTCTCTTTGTCCAAGCACTTTCCGAGCTGATTGTTTCTGCGTGACGTTTGTTGCGTTTGTGTTGGAACAATTCAAGTGCACCGATCAATTGCCTCATTTTCCCTCTGCATGCTCTTCTCTCACCTCCCCCCGACCCTCCGCCCCGTCCGTTCAGAGAAATCTTCGAGGAGCTGGCCCGAGTGGAGCAAGTCGCGAAGGAAAAGAAGAGAGAATTCGGAAAGTCCGCTTTGAAAAATAGCAGCAGCAGCAGCGGAGTGGCGGCTGAAAAGCAGGTTTCCCTTCCGGCTGACCGTCTGGAAAGAATGGCCTCTCCACAAAGGGAAGAGAAGAAGAGAGGAGTGACACTCAAACTGCCCCCCCCACAGCAGAACCCCCCAGAGATGATGCACGCACTCCCCAAGCTGTCCCCCGATCCCTTTGCTTCTCTGAACTGTCGATCCTCCCTTCCTCTTCCAGTCACCACACAGCGAAGTTCTCCCAATGATGTGCCCCCGAGCAGAATCGAGTCGGTTTGTCTGTACAATTTGGACTCAAATGTGGAACACTGGCAGCGACCAGAGACTCACAGTCTGATTCCCCTTTCTCTGTTCGAACCCCCTCAGCCAAAATCGATAACACCTCAACGTGCCAACAATGACAGTCCGGGGTCTCGTGAGAGCCCAGGAAGCTTCCTTGCCCCCCCTGTCCAGTCAGAAACTCCTTTTTCCAGGCTGAACTCACTGAAGAAAAAAGGACGGGACCTCGCCGCTGAAGGCCATGAGTGCGGTCAAGGACGATGCTCTTTTTTCCCGGACGACACACAGTGACTCTTTGCGAGAGAATTAAGGACTCTGCTTGAATTTCAAATGAAGAGGGACGACTGATGGGAACGAGAAAGTGGTCTGAGGAGAAAGAAGGGTGCAGAAGTGGAGACTGGAGACCTTTGGACAGTCTCTTTCGCCCTTTCTTCTGAATCGTTCGCACATGCGTGTCTTTGTGCATTCCTGACTGAGGAGCATTTCGAAACGTTTGCACATGCTTGCCCTTGTGCATTCCTGACTGAGGAGCATTTCAAAACGTTAAACGTTCGCACATGCTTGCCTTTGTGCATTCCTGACTTCACGGAGACATGTCTGTGTTGGGGCAAAAGGCATGGGTCGGATTAGCATTGTTAATTGTACCGAAGTGGGTCCTCTGGTCCATTTTCCAAAGAATGTAAAGGAGTCAACAACAAAGAGGTGCATGAGGAATGGGGTGCCTGGGGACAGCGCTTGCGCAAAATTCGGACAGAAGAAGTGTTGAGTAGCTACACAAACGAAGCAGATGTGCTTCGTGATTCTCTTTTCTATCTTTCTTCCTCCAACTTTGGCTGAAGGTTGAAATGTACATGCTTTCGATAATCTCGTTTTGAGAGCCTTCCTCTACCATTTGCATAATTTTAATTTTGTTATCTCGTTTCATTGTTCAAGTTTTTCTTTTTGCTGCATGGACTTCCTCCTCGACATTCTTAAGATTATATCCGTCCAGCACTAGGTCCAGCAAAATGAAAGAGTGTTGAAGAAGTTTACCAAAAAAAACTTTACAGTCAGAAGGTCACATGGTTGATTGACCCTTGTATGCGTGTCCCTAGTTTATCCACCAAATCGTGATACAAGTGCTAAGACAACGTGCATTAAAAACATAATTGATACTATTACTCCAAGTGTAACGCATATGTAGTTTCATACAATGTTAAATGCATAATACAGTACATACAATTTAAAATAAAATATTATGACCTTTTTTCAAAAACTTTTAAATTTTTCAGTGGGGAAAACAGTAAGAAAAGCATTTATATCAATTAATCAATCAATACATGAAAACCTAAACTGAGTAAATAACTATGTCTATTGTCCTGACTAACATCTCAATGATCAGTCATGATAACTGACTTGAATAACCAATCACATTCAGTACACGTTTAGAGACGTAAACAAAATTTAATTTTTGTATTGAAATATTATTTGCTACTAAATTACTAGATTTTTCTTTTTTTTTCAATGTAATAATTGTTTACGACAGGCAGGCAGGCAGGCAGGCAGGCAGACAAACAGACAAACAGACGCGAGCGTGTACCGCCGCGAGGTCCGAGGGATACTGTATGGCCAACGGACAGGCAAGACCGGAGTCCCGAAAGACGTCTTACAGAATCCCTCCCATCAGACGTTCTACAGAATCCCTCCCCTGTTTCCGTTAGACCACCCACAGAATTCCTCCCCTGTTTTCGTCAGACCACCCACAGAATTCCTCCCCTGTTTTCGTCAGACCTCCCACAGAATGCCTCCCCTGTTTTTGGCAGACTCACCCTGCTTTTGGCAGACCTTCCCTGTTTCCATCAGACGTCCTACAGAATCCCTCCCCTATTTCCGTCAGACGTTGTACAGAATCCCATCAGACCTCCCCTGTTTCTATCAGCCCTCCTACAGAATTCTTCCCCTGTTTTCATCAACCCCCCCGATAGAGTCCCTCCCCTGTTTCCGTTAGACCCCGCCCTGTTTCTGTTAGACCCCGCCCTGTTTCTGTCAGACGTCTTACAGAATCCCTTCCATCAGACGTTCTACAGAATCCCTCCCCTGTTTCCGTTAGACCACCCACAGAATTCCTCCATTGTTTCCGTCAGACCACCCACAGAATTCCTCCTTTGTTTCTGTTAGACCCCCACAGAATCATTCCTCTATTTCCGTCAGACCCCCCCCTGTTTCCGTCAAACCCCCCATAGAATGCCTCCCCTGCTTCCGGCAGACCCCTCCTGTTTCCGGCAGACTCTGCACAGAATCCCTCCGCTGTTTCCGTCAGATCTTCCGTGTAGAATCCTTTGCATACGGATGATAAATGTGTTTCTATATAAGATCGTATGTATGTATGTATGTGTACGCCTTTTGTCTTGCTCCCCATCTAGCTGTGTAGCTCAGAAAAGAAGGGCGCTTGCTGTTCAGCTCAAGGGCACCCCCCTTGTGACCGCCCCGTGATCTACTCGATTCCTCTATCTAGTATTGCTCCAAAAAATGGGTCAGCCTTCCTTCCTTATTCAAATTGTTTGACCCACAGAAAGAATGTTAGCTGCTATGATTATGTGACTGTTTGTACCTGCTGTTTGCTGCTGTTGTTGCTGCTGCTACTACTCGTTGCTACAAGTTTTGGTAACCAGGTGTGACAAAAGAAAGACATGGTGGTGGTAGTGGTAGTGAAGATATGGGGACTCATTAAAAAAAATCTGCATTTCGTGCTAACGTATTGTACACATGAACATCCACTGCTTACATATCGTGACACAAACACCCACGGCTGACGTATCATACAGTTAAACAGACAGTCTTAATTTCCTTCTCTTACTCAGGTACTACAGATGATCAACGTGGCGAGAAGAATCATGCTCTCTGTCTGCAATGACGGGGTGTGGCAGAGGCTTCAACAGCTCCTCCATTCTCAGGAGCTGAATGCCCACAATGTGCTTTGGGAGTTGACTGGTATAACTACAGCAGACGAAATTAATACTACACCATTGCACAGGGTCTTTTTCCTTGCAGTGCCCCAGCAGGTGCCAATGGTAACCGCCAGTGATAAGGAGGACGACAGCAGTGCTAGTGATGAAGAGGATGACAGCAGTGCCAGTGATGATAACAGCAGCTTTACAGGAGGAGAGGAGGAGGAAGACAGTGATGAGGATGAGGATGAGTAGACCCCTGAGTCCGACTTGAATGATGGTATATTGTACTACAAGCTTTCAGAGAAGCAGCTGTTTAGGTCCCCCTCCGCGGGCTGCTTCAAGTTACGGTTATAAGGAGGAGACGTGACAGGCAGTACAGTGACTGCTCTTGGGGCAGTGTCTTGTTCATCAGAGTCAGATCTGTGCTATGGTCGTTCAGCGAGGTAGTGGTTTCAATGCCCATGGTTGAGTGGTATTATCTAATTGCTGATAATCGTATGACTTGCCCATCGTATACACAGATGGTGGTGTTTTTGACCTTTTTTTACGCCCAGGGGCGACTGCTTTTTACAGTTAGATACGCCTGGGGGCGTATTTTCTTATTAGGGTATAGCCTATTATTCCTGTTTAGCTTAAGACAACTCATAAAGCTGTCGACCCTAAGGGTACTAGGATCAAAATATGGAATGTAAATAGTAGGTTATGTATAGCCTTAAGGATATGATAAGCAGGGGGGGATTTCGTCTCATCTTGACATAATTGCCTTACCCCTTGTTGAATAATGAAGTGTCATTCTAGTTGGGGAAAGTGTTACTACATTATTTTAAGAGGAGTTTGAAAGGAAAAATAGTTTTTCTTGAAGTTTTGGCATGCGAGCTAAGCAATCGATCGACTATGGAGAAGCATGCCTCGTAATCGAAGCCTGCCGTTCGCCTTTGCGCTAGTCTTTCCCTAGAAATTAACTGTTGTGTGTGTGTGACCTGCCGAACGCTAGACGCCTAGAAATGGGCCGATGGCGATGGTATATCATGATGATGATGACATTCTAGTTGGGGAAAGTGTTACTACATTATTTTAAGTGTCATTAGTATAGGGAGCTGAACTAGGCTTAAAATGATACTAATGATACTTGTGATACTATTTCCCCAAACTTTTTAGATTTTTTTATAAACCTCACCAAAATTTTCCCCCTTCAACCATCATAGAGGAGTTAGTTTGATATTATATAAAAAATATAAAAACAAAGCGTCATAAGTGTCACTAGTGTCATCCTAAGCCTCAATGCAGTATTAAATTGAGTGACACTTCAAAAAATACGGACCCCAGAGTGTCATTAAGGTGTCATTGTTTAGTTTTATCCCTATTTATACACCAGACAAGGACGGAAGAAGCATGGCAACTGATACCAATAGAAATTATCCGGCAATGCCGGTCGTGTCGATATCTTGTGTAGCATGACTGCTAGACAGGCTCAACACAGGGTACTCAGTACTCGGGACCACGAACCGACAGCTTCTCAACAAGCACATACTGGTTGGTACTGAAGGATCCCTGACTCCTCGACACGGGCATTTGTCATCACAGCAGTAAAAAACTGCGTCCGGTGGATGATCCGTGGCATCTTATCGCCTATTATCCTTTGTGCTTGCCCGTACTCCTTCATAGAATGCAAACACCACAGGATACCAGAGGGGTAGTCGCATACTTAAGGTGCGTTGTAGCTAAATTGAAAAGCTGTCGCCTCCGGTGGTATCGAGATAGAATCCCTGGAATCGTTGCAGAGACTCGATACCACTGAGTAGCTGCAGAAAGCAATGCACCGAGGGCAAACATTACACAAGCATGTACATGATCACCTCAAGGGTAAACAGAGAGGAAGGAGGGAGGAGAGAGGTGAAGAAGAGGACCATGGTAGGGAGGGAGGCAGGGAGGACCTGTGAGTGTGAAGAGCGCCAAAGACGGTACAGAACAGAGTCTCAGCCATGGGAGGCAGGCTGCAACAATCCCTTTAAACGCTTGTTCACATGCGTGGAAGAAGATGGAAACGGACACCATCCGACTACCGGTTGGACATTCACCTATTCATAAAACTATAGGACTGGCGGCAGTACATACTACGCAAACATGGAAGCGACTTCGAAATGATTGAAAAACAACACAAAAAAGATGGGTATCTCCGGTGGTAAACACCGGAACCTCCACGCTAACAGACACGAGAAAAAAAGAGAGAGAATACGCGGAAGCCCATCGGCGAAACATAAAAATAAGCTTTGCTTGGCCACGCAGACGGCACACCCAACGAACGAATGGGAGGAAGGACTAGTATCTCCGGTAATGGGAAGGACGGTATTTTGGGTAGAAGGGGAAGCACTGGTATCTCTGTCGGTATCTCGGATACAAAGGACCGGTATCTTGGATGCGAAGGACCGGTATGTTGGATACGAAAGTCTGCAGAGGATCTCGTGGGTCTAACAGTAAAAAAAAAGGGGAAAAAAGGGGGGGGGGGAGGTTTGCAGAGGATTTGGCGAACAGAGTGGGGGGGGATCTGCGGGAGAATCGCAGAAGGAACGGCATTTGTTAGAGCTTGGCAGACAGATTGGGGGGGTCTGCATAGGGTCTGGTGGGAAGAGGGGGCGGGGTCTGCAGAAGATCTGGTGGGAAGAGGGAGGGGAGTCTACAGAGGATCTGGCAGGCACAGTGAGCGGGTCTGTGGAAGTCTGGCAGGCAGAGCGGGGGGGTTTGCGGGAGTTGGATGGGCAGAGTAGGGGAGTCTTTGGGAGTGTGGCAGAATAGAATAGGGGGGAGTTTGTATCAGTTGGACCGACAGAGTAGAGGGGTCTATAGAATTCTGGCTGGCAGAGTGGAGGGGGGTTATAGAGGATCTGGCAGGCAGGTTGGGGGGGTCTGTGGGAATTTGATGGAAAGAGTGGGGGGGTCTGCGGAAATTTAACGGGCACATTGGGAAGGTCTGAACAGGTTCTAGCGGGGACAGTGGGGAGGGTCTGAACAGGATCTGGCAGGCAGAGAGGGGGAGTCTGCAGAGGAAATAAACGGATAGAGTGGAGGGATCTGTGGGAGTTGGACGGGCACAGTAGGGGAGTCTTTGGGAGTGTGACGGAACAGAATGGGGGGGGAGGTCTGCATGAGTTGGGCCGACAGAGTAAAGGAGTCTGCAGGAGTTAGACGGACAGAGTAGGAGGGTCTGTAGCAGTGTGGCCGGTAGGGTGAGGGGGTCTGCAGAGGATCTGGCCGGCAGAGTAGGGGGTCTGCAGAGGATCTGGCAGACAGGGTGGGGGGGTCTCTGGAAATTTGATGGGCAGGGTGGGGGGGTCTGCAGAGGATCTGGCCGGCAGGGTGGGGGGGTCTGTAGAAATTTGATGGGCAGAGTGGGGGGGTCTGCAGAGGATCTGGCCAGCAGAGTAAGGGGGTCTCTGGAAATTTGATGGGCAGGGTGGGGGGCTCTACACAGGATCTAGCGGTTAGAGCGGGGGAGTCTGCATAGGATCTGGGTAGGCAGAGTTGGGGGGTCTATAGAAATTTGACAGACAGAGTGGGGAGTGTGTAGAGGATCTGGGTGGGCAGAGTGGGGGGGTCTGTAGAGAACCTAACGGGCAGAGCACGGAGGAGTGTAGAAGTTTAGTAGGCAGAGCATGGGGGTCTGTAGAGAACCTAACGGGCAGAGCATGGAGGAGTGTAGAAGTTTTTGGCAGGCAGAGCACGAGGGTCTGTGGCAATTTGGCAGACAGAGCAAGGGGGTCTCGCGGGCAGAGCGGGGGGGGTCTGCAGAGGATTCGGCTTACAGATTGGAGGAAACGGCGAAAGTGGATAGGATGTAGAAGATACCAAGGTGGTGCAGGGACGGAGAGAGAGATGGATGGGAGGCTAAAGAGTGGTGGACCACGATTCGGAAGCTACCGACTAACCAAAGTCGGATAACACAGTACGGGGCCACGAAGACACGTTTACTACATACAAGCACTGAAAAAAAGCGAGCAAAACAACCGTTTAAGCACAAGTAAACAAGCGACAGGTGGGATAGATCCATGCATGATCAACAAACAAGAACACACAAGCCGAACGTCTAGATAGACCTGCAGAACGGCTCGTTCACGGACACCTATGGCAGCTGCACTACACACAGAAGAAAGAAAAACAGCAGTCAGATGGACTCCCACTCAGCTACTTGCTTGATAGTCGAAACACAACTAGTTTGGCGGCTGCCGAAGTCCCAATGCCGCCAACGTGGCCGTTGCCCCCCGAAACACTCCACGGGCAACAGATAAATGCACCTCTGGAAGGACAAGAAAGCCACACAGACTGAACGTGCAGAAGAAAGAAAAGGACCAGTCGCCTTCTCCAAAAAGGGGCGGAGACGGCACTGAAGAAAAAACGAAAGCATACAGGCAAAAGAGCTACAAAACGGACAAAAAAAATGGATCACGATGGGAGAGATGAAGGACCAAAAAGAGAAGGCTCTGTACGTAAAAGAGACGGACACAGACAACCACAAAAAGCCCCGAGGGACCCACAATTAAAAGAGTTGGAAGACAGCTGACCATTGAACGGCCTGACGGGTCAGCAAGCCCAGCTCCTTGTGGCCATCGCCCCCACCGAAACGCCTACACAGAAAAGGAACAGCTACAACACGCATTTTTTATAAAGGGACGAACAAAAGGGCAGTATGCGAAGAAACAGAGTCACGCATACACAAAGCAGAGGAGCCCTCTGAACTATTTGGCTATAGTCGGAAGCTTTGTGCACTGTAAACGGCACAAGAATTGCGTTTCGCTTCACAGGCTACATGCGCCGATTGGCAGACTGCAAAAAAAAGGTTGGCAGAAGCAGAGAGGAACATGCTTTTAAAGAAGCCTAGAGAAGAAAAAAAAGAGAATCTAATTAATGCACCATACCCTTTTCACTCACTCCGAAGGAAGCAAGCAGCCGTCAGCACCGCTACCAGAAACGTCCAAAAATGTAAAGTGCTGCAGAGAGAGGGAGGGGGGCAAAAGGGAAGGCACTATGCTGCAATCTTTTGCCATTGCTCCGCAGACGTACTCCCGACCGACCGACGTCCTCAGTTTATCAGGAAAACGGCATACATGCAAGCACCTTTCTGTCTTCTGTGATGAGTCACAGATTGTACCTGTACACTCGCATCCAGTCTACATACACGGCTCGCATTGGAGGCATCCCATACATACGCTACACACACAAAGAGATTTACCCTCCCGCAGCCTTTATATAGATGGAGTCGATCGAGCGGGCGCCATCGCCTCCTCTTTACCCTTCCCGCGTGTATGCACCCACTCGCACTCGCCGGGGTCTGTAGAAATTTGACGGGCAGAGTGGGGGGGTCTGCAGAGGATCTGGCCGGCAGGGTAAGGGGGTCTCTGGAAATTTGATGGGCAGGGTGGGGGGCTCTGCACAGGATCTAGCGGTTAGAGTGGGGGAGTCTGCATAGGATTTGGGTGCGCAGAGTGGGGGGGTCTATAGAAATTTGACGGACAGAGTGGGGAGTGTGCAGAGGATCTGGGTAGGCAGAGTGGGGGAGTCTGTAGAGAACCTAACGGGCAGAGCACGGAGGAGTGTAAAAGTTTGGCAGGCAGAGCACGGGAGTCTGTCATCTGGCAGACAGGGTGGGGGGGTCTGGCCGGCAGAGTGAGGGGGTCTGTAGAAGATCTGGCCGGCAGGGTGGGGGGGTCTGGCTGGCAGGGTGGAGGGGTCTGTAAAAATTTGACGGGCAGAGTAGGGGGGTCTGCAGAGGATCTGGCCGGCAGCGTGGGGGGGTCTCTAGAAATTTAATGGGCAGGGTGGGGGAGGGTCTGGCCAGCAGAGTGGGGAAGTCTGTACAGGATCCGGCCGGTAGGGTAGGGGGGTTTACAGATCTGGCAGACAGGATGGGAGGGTCTNNGGGTGGGGGGGTCTGACTGGCAGGGTGGAGGGGTCTGGCCGGTAGAGTGGGGAGGTCTACAGAGGATTTGGCCGGTAGGGTGAGGAGGTCTATAGAGGATCTGGCTGGTAGAGTAGGGGGTCTACAGATCTGGCAAACAGGGTAGGGGGGTCTGGCGGGCAAAGTGGGGGAGTCTGCAGAGGATCTGGTAGGCAGATTGGGGGGGTCTGCAGAGGATCTGGCGGGCAGAGTGGGGGAGTCTGCAGAGGATCTGGCGGGCAGATTGGGGGGGGCTGCAGAAGATTTGACGGGCAGAGCAAGGGGGTCTGCTGAGGATCTGGCGGTCAGATTGGGGGGGTCTGCAGAGGATCTGGCGGGCAGAGTGGGGGAGTCTGCAGAGGATCTGGCGGTCAGATTGGGGGGGTCTGCAGAGGATCTGGCCGGCAGGGTGAGGGGGTCTCTAGAAATTTAATGGGCAGGGTGGGGGAGGGTCTGGCCAGCAGAGTGGGGAAGTCTGTACAGGATCCGGCCGGTAGGGTAGGGGGGTTTACAGATCTGGCAGACAGGATGGGAGGGTCTGGCGGGCAGAGTGGGGGGGTCTGCATAGGATCTGGCAGGTTGAGTGGGGGTCTGAGCAGAGTGGGAGGGTCTGTGGGAATTTGATGTTTTACGGTCTGAGCAGTACTTTACCCAAATCCTGTAGAGACTCTCCGCTGGTTCGTAGTCATCCCTTCTGTATCATTAGTGAGGTACCGTTTCGTCCACAAGGTCGAGTGCTTGCGCATAAACCACCGTCAGTGCTTAGTACCAGAAGGTTGGAGCTGCAAGGTGCAAAAAGTAGATACGCAGGACTGAAACAGTACGCAAAGTGCAAAAGGTGGGTCTAAAAACAACTTAAAGAAGTAGGGGGGCTTAATTATAAGCAAACAACAACCATGAGCACCGCAGCTGCAATTCAACCCAATGAATCTACGATGATAGAGAAATGTCAACATTATCACAAACAGTGTACATCGACACGATACCTTCATCAACACTTGCCGTCTTGTCGAAAGCGCTATGCTTATCTTGAAGAGCAAGTCGAGAAAAAAGATAAATCAATAATTCTTTTGAAAGAAGAACTTGAAAAGATATCAAGATGCAAGCCAACAGTATCTTCAATACAAACACAGTGGGAAGATGTAGAAAAAGAAGACCCCATCGCTCAAGCGGAGATGCTTGTCAATCAGACGAATAACAGCTTTGATACTTCTTCCCCTACTGTATTATTTGCAAGAAATGATAAAAAGCCTATGGGGCACTCTATGATGAAGAGCTCATTATATGCCTTTACCAGTTTAAATGATATGAAAACAGTATCCATTATTAGCCACGTCGACTGTATTCAAAGTAATGAACAGAAAGCTAACACAAAAAATGAAAGAACGGTTGTACCTGGTCCAGTGGGCGGAGTAGTAGCTCCAATAGACCCTACAGGAGAAGCATCCACAAAAACGGGAAGAAGAGATGAAGCGTCAGAAGGAACACCTACAGAAGTACTACAGAGAGATACAAAAAAAGATGCTAGGATAGGTGTGTCAAATGCGGCATCCGCATCAGCCGCAAAAACAGAACTACAACTGCAAGCAAAAGCAGGAACTCATACACAACAGCAGGAAGAGAAAGCATCAACACCCGTTCTGGGAACAAAAACGGAAAAACAAAACAAAACCATAGAAACAATACTTACGGGAGCACTGCAGACAGAAACAGAAAAAAAAAGTGAAATGGAGCTGTCCAATACAGCATCAGCATCAGCTACCAGAGTAGAGCTCCCCTCAAAGGTGGAAAAACAACAAAATATGAAGTCAACACCGGTAGTAGAAACAGAAAAGATTGTAGAAGCAGCACATGTGGAAGCATCACAGATACTGGAGATAGAAAAGAAAAGTACAGCAGAGTTGCAAACAGACTCAAAGCATACATCCGCATTGGTATCTACAGGAGCAGCAGCAGTGGTAGCACTGACAGTAGTAGCACTAGATGAAACAGTGCAGCTACCCTCTGTAGACCCAGCCACAACTCAGCTAATGACAGATCCTGGTAAAGTTGAAACAAAAGCTCCTTCAATCATTAGCCATACAATAGAAGAAAAAGAGTGTCTGCCTCATCTGGGCGCTCAACCTAGCAATGCAAAGAATATTTATCTTGAAACAGAGACTCCAGGTCCGAGTAGCAGTAGTAGTAGTCATAGTAGCAGCAGCAATAATATAAAGAACAATAAGACCAGATCATGTAAGGATGGTAGTAGCAGTACGAATAAGATAATTTATGGTAGGAACAGAAGTAAGAAGAACGATAACAGTAAGACGGAAAAGACGTGGTGGGAAAAACACTTCAACATAGCCTGCATTGAAAGCCCACCGACATCAACGTCGACAGCGGCAGTGAAAATGCTCAACACAGAGCCAACCGATACTGACATGGTTCTTTCCCCCAGCAACCTCCAATTCAGCCAAGCAGATCCACCACGGAACGACTTCCTTCGCTCTGGAAGATCCACTCTCGAGAAGTATGCAAAGCTCCTCTGGAAGCATGCACCACCCCTACCTCAGAATGCAAGGTCAACTGACTTTCTACTGCTGGAGAAGAAGCTGCTCTTTCTAGGTGGACCAGAGAACCGTGAGCAACGCCCTCTATCGTTTCCTCCTTTAGAAGAACCAGAGCAGCAACTAGTGATTGATAGCTTTGTAGCGCAGGCACCGTGGTGTAGCAGTGCTGCAGTACAAATCAAACCAGTACCATTCGACTACAATGCATTAGAAATGGCGATTGAGAGCTTACAGTATGCTCTGGCACTTGTATCAATCCAAGATATCTTCCAAAAAGGCCAACCGTTTCGGCCACGGGGCAATGGGTTCCATAATTTTATATACATTCCAGCTGACAGTCCTTCTGCAAGATGGGGCCCAGAGGTCTCAAACACAAGTGATCCCTGGGAATTTTGGTATATCTCCGATGAAAAAGCATCAGGCAAGTTTTGGTGGCGCCAAGACAACAGACTTCAATCATTTATTGAGTGGTTCTCCAATGAACTGGAAAAAAGGATTAAAAACCTGATTGAGGCGCACTTCTTTATTTTTTCTTGCCCAATACACTACAGCGGCTATGTAAGACAATATTTGAAGACATCGTCCGAGTTCAGACAGCTCATGCTAAACCCTGACTTTGTGCTTAACAAAAATGAGTTTAGTGACTTTTTGAAGGCACAAATAAGGGCTTCTGCTAGCTGCATGACGATGTACTCTCATGATATAATGATGGGTGAGAGTAGAGATCATATGGAGGGGGTTAACGATATCAAGTCATGCAAAAAATGGAAAAAGGATTTTCATCAATGGAATATGTGCCGATATGAAACAAACATGGGACAAGCTCTCGGACTTCCGCCTGATAAATCCACATCTGATTCTATTTCTACACTTCTGCAAAAGCCTACGTGGATATAAGCAAACTCACTCAGGTTGGATGCTTTTCACCACAGTGGCTGTATTTTCTAGCAGGAGTGTGGAAAGACGTCTACAGAGGGATAGCATCTACAGTGGTGTAGCGACCAGGGTGTAGTAGGGGTCTGTTAGGTGTCACGTAGGCTTTGCTGGGAATTTCTTTGGGGTCTACTGGAAGTCTCGTGGGCGTCTGCCTGAAAACGGTGGTTTTTTTACCCAGTTGGGGTCGAAACACGTTTGCTGATATCACTGTTGTCGGCTTTGATGGATTTTGGGGGAACAGCGGAGCTGTGCATAGCCCTGGGCATCCGAAGTTTTCATACCTTTGTATATAAATTCATGTATATACATGTATAAATATAAACATACATATAAGACAATTTGCATGGAAACAGTGTTAACTCCTTTTAAAAAATGAATCCTTTCGCAGATGTCTACTCAGCTATTCGGAAAAGCTGGAGTACAAAGTCGTTTTTCGATCGTATAGTACACTCTTCATCAGCTACCCAACAGCGTGTTCATCAGTTCTTTTCCAAACGACTGTGGTGCGGTGAGACGCTACTAGTTCCCAATGATATGACTATTGGGATGTGCAAAGAGTGTTACTACAAGGGCTACTACTTTGGCATGTTGACTAGTCATCTCGCATAAAATTCTCCATCTCCTGAAAGATACCTGGCTGAGAAGAAGAAGAAGCAGATTGACGAAAAGAGATTGATTGCTTGTGAGGCATTGACCGAATGGCTTTGATCCATCCTGATGGGCTCTTTGTCCGTGATGAAAGTTGATCTTAAGTTATCATCATTTGATCATCAGCCGAGGGTGAACAACTTTTTGTACTCAGTTTTCTTCCTGATTGATACAACGCCTTCAATGCAGGATGCGCTTCAGCTAGTTCTTCTTGAAGACTGAGTGGAAGCTGAAATTTAAAATAATATTTCAACTCTATGCTGGGTATCCATTCTACACTAGCTCCTTCTTCTTCCTTTTTTACTCCATTTACTAAAGTTGGTGGATGGTCTACAATTTCCCGTTCCCACTGGTCAAAGTTCAATACAGCGAGGTGCTGATCAAGGAGCTGGAGGTCTTTCCGGACTTTGTGGTGATATTCAATCAACAACCGGTCACTACAGCCTTTGAAATCGGCCGCACTCACCCAAGCCAGATTATCTTTTCCGAGTGGATAATCTTTTTACCTCACCTTATACCGATTGCGTTGCTCGTCGTAATCTAAGATTTCTTCTACCTCCTACTCAGTAGTTGCTGCCATTGGCACTCTATGGCTGCTACCACTAAAATTTGGTACCCCCTTTCCTCTAAGGTATTCGTTCAATAGATCCATATCTCCAGCTGGTGCTTCATAATCAAACCCCGCTGCCCAGCGTAGCTCCTGGACTGTCATCTGTTTTACTTGTTCCGTTGTTCGATAACGCTGGAGCTCACGCATCCGTCTGTTTTCTTCCTTTTCTTCAGGGGTCAATGCAACTGCAGACGGCACTGTATGCTCCCGCCGCATCTAATCTGACTGATCAGCTAAGTCAAGTGATATAGTGAATCCTGAGTCTAAAACATACTCTGGAGAAAAGTGGTAGTCAGACTATAAAAGGTATGAATCGGTTCAGTAGACGTTTTTAACTATAGTGTCCCAAAATTTCCGGAACGTTGTGAGGACATGCTCCCATGAGACGTTGACCAGCCACTCTTGCCGGGACTCAAACAAACAAGTCAGGCTCTTCAGCCGGTATTCAGTCAAAAGTTCGAGCAGTAATTTTTCGAGGTGTTCTAGACGGGTTTTGCTCATTGTGGATGGTAAAACGAGTATGCAAATCACAGACATCCCCCAGGGGTAGCACAGATGATACTGGTTGAACCGCTGACCAGGATTTTTGTAAGTACTCCCAATCTTGATCAACACCGGATTTCCGATGAGTGGATTCTCGAACGCGTACAGCACTGGGCGGTTGACGTTAAAAAGACAGGCAATGGCTCCTCCTGCAGGTGTGTTTTCTCTTCTTTTAGTACCATGCTGCCTATTCTGATCTCTTTTGTCTGCCTTTGCCTTCCAAACCTCAGTACTCTCGATTTGTCAGAAAAGAGGAGACGGCTTTGCATACTTCTTCAATCCCTCTAGCAGTTTGTTTAATTCTCTGTCTGTTGCATCGAACAAAGTTGTATCGTCTGCAAATAATATGGAGAAATAATCTATCCACCTCCTATCCTCTCCGACCGGTACTTTCGGTCTTTCTCCCTGTTCTCCTATTTTCCTTCTCCCAGCCCTCGCTTCCTTTCTTACTCTCTCTGACAGGTTATGTACGTATCTTTTGAAAAAAGTGGGCCTACTGGACCCTCCTTGTTTCGTCCCTATCTGTTCTGGATACTACTTTCCTGTCCCTTTCACTCTTGCTCTTACTTTCTCGAGTGAATCGGATGCCAGGGCCCATCGAATTAACTCCTCTGAAACCCTTGCCTGTCTCAGTTACTGCTCAAGCTTGCTATGCCTGACTTCGTCAAAAGCTCGAGTGAAATCAACGAGGGCCATAATCACAGAGAGATGGTGGGCAATCATAAACAAAAGAAGAAAGATGGCATCGTATGTTCCTGCTTTCTTTCTATATGCAAACTGCCATAGGTTCTGCCTTGCTTCTCTCTCTACATTATTGCCGAGAATCGTGTCCCCCCATTTTACGTCTGCACATGCAAGGTGCATGTTTTTCCATCCCCCCATCACTGCCTATGACTTGCCAGGCTTCGCCAATGCCGTCACCGGTAAATCATTCCATCCCTCTGGCCACGACACATAACGAAAAGATGCATTGATCAAATCAGCATATACATTCACCATCACTTAAGATTTTTCACACAACCTGAGCAGACCTGGAGGCATTCCATCCTTTCCAGCAGCCTTCTTAGGATTCTTTACTTTTTTCATTGCCTCTCTCACTTCCTTTTCGGTAGCTATCTTCATGTTCTTTTCTTTTACTGCTGTGCATCTTTTGCATTCTTCTTTCTTTTCTGTTTCCACTTCATCGTCTAGGAGCTTTGTCTGTTTTTCCTATCCTTTCGTAACTTGTTCCATTGTAAGACTATCGTTCATCCTCCTCGGTTCTCTCTTCTTGTCTTCTGCCGAGGCTGTGTCTAGGCGTCGGCTAAAGAAAAAAAAAAAAAGATCTCTCTAGATCGTCTACTTTTTTTTTTCTTTTTTCTTTTTCAGTCAAACAACTGTTGTTCAACTGTTGTACAAGTGTTGTTTGTATGTTGTACAACTGTTGTTAAATGTTGTTCAAAGTCAAAAAATAAAAAATTAAAAAAAAAAAAGATCTCCCGAGATTGTCTACTTTTTTTTTTTCTCTAGCCGGCACCTAGGGCTGTGTATGAGTAAAAACCATATGAGAGTTTTTTTACAGGTATGTCCACCTAATCTTTCATCTAGGCTCCCGGGGCCGCTCCTCATATATAAAAAAATAAAAAAGTTAATTAATCACCTAAAGTCACTTTTTAAGTGACTTTTACTTTTTTATTAATTATCTTCTTTATTTTTTTGAAGCAGCCGCTTCAAAGTTGAAGCTCAAAGCTCAAAACGTAGTGAATGTTAAAAAAATAAATTAAAACAAAAAATAATTCGATCGGGATTTGACTTAAATTTATTTTTTCTTTTTTTAAGGTATTATCATGGTATTGGGAGCCTAGCCGTTCATAACTGAGGCTGTACACGAGTGAAAACACTATGTGAAAACATAACTAGCATGCATGCTGACATATACAGAGTCACTCAAAGCTGTTGGCGTCACGCATGTATCTCTTTCTGCGGTCAATCGCATGCACACGTAAGTGAAAATAATCTGTGTGCATGCGCATGCAACCACAAAAATCAATTAGTGCATGTGCGTGAAGTGTACACAACCATTATGATTGACCCAAACCAGACGTTTTCTCTTAGCTAGTCTATCAAATTGAAGCGTCTTTACATCAGACAGTCACAAAGACAAAGACCGTGAAAGAAGGTATAGCGCAGTGAAGTACCTGTAGCCTAATCTCCTTCTAAAAACTATACTTTATGATTATACGAAACAGCAATTGCTCACTAGATTGCTCATCATAGTTATACAAGTATACTAGAAACACAAAAGTATAAGTTCACTTACATTGCTAGCACTAGTGCTGTTCCGACCTACTCCTAGTTTGCTTAACCAGGAAGAAAGCCAGATAAATGTATATGTATAAATATATATATATTCAGGTTTATATAAGCTGACTAAGATGTTAAAAGGAGAACAAAGGGGAAGTAGAGAATATAGAGATGTATAATAGAGAATTAGCAGAGAAGAAATGATACTTAGCCTTGGGTTTTTATTAGACCATAACAGATCTTGTTGGTCTCGATGTTTGGATAGGGCTTCGCCGCCTGGGAGGTTTTTATACTTTAGGAAGGCGTTTTTGATGGGATGTTTTAGCTTAAAGCCCTCTGGGCCAGGAGGACGAATGACTCGTCTGATTGTCGAAGGTGGAGACGGAACTCCCAAGTCATGGGAGAGCACGGTCTTCCAAGCACATCAAGAGATCTGCGAGTACCTTGTGAGATGGCCGCAAGGTCGATTAGGCTTTCGGTGATGCGCTTTTGGTGTTTGTATATATGTTTGGGTGTATGTACTTGATTGACCAGGTGTTTGTCTTTATCAAATTTTCTTCTCTCTTTACTTCTTCCTCATAAAAACCAGCTGATCATATTGCGAGCATAAACTTGAACCTTTGTGGTTCCCTCTTCCCTTGTTAAGTTGGTGACTGAATTGTGGTATTGATTGCTTCGATTGAGTTGCCACTTTGCCTTCGGGCGGCGTAAGCCAGTGTAGATCTTCGAAAGAGTCTGTCATTAACTCCATTTTTTTCTCTCATCACCTCTCATCCATCTTTGCCTTTACTCTCTTTTCGGATTGATTCAGAATTTAATGTATAAATGTGGTGTATGCGTGTACCAAGCGCTTATGTCTCCATACACCTCCGTAGATGTGGTGTGCCTTAAGGCAAATCGATCCGATTGGCATGCAGGCTTCCTTATCCCCCCCCGTATGAATGTGTATTCTGAGTTGTCCTCAAAGCCTTGTTAGTGGCTTGGGATCTGGCGTCGCTAGATCTAGGATTTAACCCTCAATCATCATTTAGGAGTATTTATGGATGCTACAAGATATAACTATGTTAGCAGAAGGGACAAGAGACTGTTAAAGTCTCCTCTCTGATATGTTCTAAGTGGAATGCCTTAGGGTAAGATGTTTTCTTGAAAGTTGGTTAGAAGGTTTACAAAAGAAGATTTTGGAATTCTGATTGGTTGGTTGTGACTTTTTGGTTTGTTGATTCTTGTTAAAACTTCTCGTGATTGTAAAAATGTTCCGCATGGCAAGTCTTTCGAAAAGTCTTTCACGCAGTGATACAGGCCATCATACGGTGATACAGGCCAACATAAAGCCTTTCGTGTGGGTGGAAGTCTTTCATTATGAAGCCTTTCATAGGGGGAAGTCTTTCATCACAAAGTCTTTCACAGAGGAAGTCTTTCATCATGAAGTCTTTCACGAAAGGAAGTCTTTTATTATAAAGTCTTTCATAAAAGGAAGTCTTTCGTCACAAAGTCTTTTACAAGAGGAAGTCTTTCGTCACAAAGTCTTTTATAAGAGGAAGTCTTTTGTCATGAAGTCTTTCACAAGAAGAAGTCTTTCATCACAAAGTCTTTTATAAGAGGAAGTCTTTCGGATGATAATGTATGATTTAAAAAGCAGGTAGACGAGAATTGAACCCACGCCCGGGACCTTTTGATTATTAATTGTACGTACTAACCACTATATTATGAATGCTAGGGCCGCTTGCCCATTTGACTACTTTTAGTCTGTCTGACCCTTTTATATTTTATAGCATGAAAGTTTGACAGAACATATTCCCCTTCCCCAAGACGCCATTCCACGGGCGTTTAAATAAGATCTTTTCTTCATACAATCAATTAAGTTAGCATATGACTGCATCACTTCAAATTATCTTAAAGTAGATCTGTTGGATATTATATGGACATTGTGTATGTGTCTACGTGTAGAAGCAATGAAAAAGAACGACAGAATATGTTCCTCTTCCTTCTTTGTACTAAGAATTAGTAAACGTCTTGTATACATTGGCCGGCGTTGGCAAAACTTGGCATGCAGATCAACAAGATCCATGCATGCATTTCCGCAGTTTTTCCACGCAATTTTGTTGTGTATGATTTAAATCTTTTTCTTTTAATCTCTTACCAAGTTTTTCAAGATAAAATTATTTTTCCGATTTTTTTCTTGGTATAGTAATTAATAAAGATTGTGTGAGTCCTCCTCTTTCTCCTTTAGTATTATCTTTTTCTTTTTTCTTCTTTTATTAATTGACTTTATGGAGAACAAGTACAAGTAAGACCACTCAAGGACGCTTTAGTCTTAACTTTCTTTTCGTTTTCTTATGAGATGGGTTTGAAGCTGGGAGCAACATTATTTCATCAGCGAAGGTAACCACTTATGTTAATAAAGAAAGATACACAGCTTGTAACGATGGGGAATTGGATAGAAAATAAGAAAAAGAAACCTTTTTTTTTTTTAGTGAGTTCGGTTGGTTGTATGCCGTTGTGTTTATGCGTCATCTGTGCTTATAAAGTTCAATTTAGCGGTTTTGCTATTGTTTTGTGGTTTCATTTTTTTTTTTTCACTGACAGTATGTGTTTCAGCGAGCCAGCAGGGTATATCCAGCAGGGATATTTCTTGCACAGCCTCTAATCTAGCCTCAAATTGGCTGATCCTTGTCCGCAGGTGATCAGGCTGCCGACAGAGGGATTATCCTGCCGCTGTAGCATAACAGGTGCAATTCAGTAGGAGTCCGGACCGGGATATGTCCATTAGGTTGTTCTAGCTGTAAAACTACTCTTAGGAAAAGATTGGGGGTTTATAGCAGGCAACAGTTACCAGCAGGGCAACCGTGACTCCGGCAAGGAGCTATCCCCTGCCAATTAATATAGAGGTGGAATTAAAACGATAAGTAAAACAATACAACAGCCAGAATAAACTGAACTTAAAGTTCAGTTTTATTCGAGGTTTCATTGGTTTATGGTATAACATCATCTGCAGCTGTGTGTATGTGCGTGTCTCTGTATGTACATATGTAACATTCATAAGGTCGGTACGTTTTCTTTTCTTTGATTTTCTTCTCTCCTAATTTTTCCTTGATAATATACGTCTTATAAAGTGGTACATGGAAACGACTCGATTAGTCCATTTCATTAACCACTCTTCTGATGTGTCTTTACTTATTTATCCTTGTAAAGCTTTTACCAATCAGGTCTTTGATGGGGAAAGTATGAGATGAGTATAATCTAAAAGTCATGTTTAGTCTTCTCTGAGATGGAGACAAGCTGCCATCACGTGACCTTTCTTTCGACAGTATTTATACATAGTATCCGCACCAACGATACACATTCCTGTATTTGGATCGTATGAGTGTGTACCCGCACATTTTGTACAATTAGGATCACTCAATCCGCTCCTAGGTATTCTGCTCATTTCATTTTGCAGAAGGACCTGAAGCCTTTCTTCTTCTCTTTTGACTGTGCCGTTTTCTTCAGTAATTGCTGATGTTCCGATTAGCTCAGGCTGGCAACTTAACGTGCTCACATTTGGTGTGCTAACGTATGAGTAAGACTTTGTTTTATGTAATAGGTCTTGAAAAGATGTGTATGTTTTTGATTTCAGTGTTACGTGAACTATTTCATTTCTCAGTCCTTTCATAAAATGTCTGAATACTTGGGCAGAGTCAATGTTTTTTCCGCATTCGTTACAAAGGCTTCTATATCGACTTGCAAAATTATCGACAGATTCTATTGTTTTCTGATTCAGTGTGAAGAGACATTCTTCAGCTGAGTAGTGGTCAGCTTCTATGAGTTTGTATTCCTTCAAGAACAGTTCTTGCATTCTTTCTATGTTGTCTATCTGCTGGAGTCTTATCGACGGTAATTGGTCATACCATGTTTTTGCTTTACCAGTAAGAGTAGAGGGGAAATACATATCTCGAAAATCGAGAAAATTCCATTGCATTCGGTTGTTTAGTCAAAGAAGGTGAATCCAGTATACTTTTGCTTGCAAGCGATCACCAAAGAATATGGGTAGGTCCATTTTGACCTTAAGCATATCTCGATGACCGTTGCTAGTATATTGTTGTCTATTTGTTATATTAGTCAATGGGTTTCGGCTTTCTCTTATGTTCTTGGGAAAAACTGGCTGCCACATGCCTTGTTTATCAATTCGAAAGGTAATTCCACCCTGTCTCTGGAGTTCCCTCATCATACTAGGATCAAGAGATCCAATCGTTATTTGTAACGGGTTAAGATTTACATTAGGCTGTTGATTTTATGAGGCGTGGTTCACATAATTGTCTATACCTTGATTTTCCTGTCCCGCCTGTTGTTCATTTATTTCGGCAACATCTTGCATTTCTACGTCTTCTTGATCTTCGATTGGCGCTGTGGCTGGTGCAGCTTGTATCTCGGGGTTTTCTTGAGGGTTTTCTTCTTGGTTGACTACAAGTTGTTCATTTCCTTCATTTACTTGTGCGGGTGGAGGTGTAAGTTGAGCTTTAGCTTTAGCTTTAGCTTTTGCTTTTGCTTTCGGTTAAGCTTTAGCTTTAGGCTGAGCTTTGGGTTTTGCTTTTACCTTGGCAATAGCTTTTGCTTTTGCTTTTGGTATTGGTGGTATAGTGAAGACTCTCTTTACTAATTTTACTTGGGTGTGATTAGATTAATCCCTCCCAAATAAACCATGCTAGTGAGAAAAGAAAGGGTGGAAGATGGAGGTGTCGATAGCAAATATATTTTTCTTGAGGGATTGTCTCCAAATTAAGTGCTTGGAGCGTTCGTGATGATTGACGATTGTGTGCCCAAGTGTAGGCGGTGTACTAGGCGGTGTATTAGTCAAGTAGAAAGACGGTTAAATTTTCAGGGTTGTTGATGAACTCGAAGTTTCTTTCGAGAGCTTTATCAACAAAAGCCTGTGCTTGTTCTGCTCGGTTTGTTGTAGGTGTCCGTGGAATATCTCCAATGATGATTTTGAGTATTCTCCTGATATAGGGGGCGCTTTGGTAGAAGTTGATAGGAGGTTAGTGTTTTTGAGCTTGTTTGGTTATTTTGTTTTGTCTGCTGCAGGGATTTATTTATACTAAAGAGTAGAATATACCGGCACAAATGTGTATTTATGATGATGAAATTTATGTGATAAATTTGGTACTCCAGATATTACGAGATCAAGCGATGCGATTCGAGACCAGCTTTTTGTCAACGTTTTACAAAACGGGTTCTTCCTGCAAGGAAGAACTGTTGCGAGATTTAGTCCAGCCAAGTATATTTGAAAATGTAAAAATTCAGTAAAATTCTTTGATGCATTGTTTTAAATTTTAGAAAATTACCAAAATATTGAATACGAATTTTTGGTCTATCTGTTGAAGTTTGACTAAGAAATACTAAGAAATAGAGTGGTTTTTATGGCTTAAAAAATAATGTTTTTTTTTTTTCACTCCTGATGAAGGGTCGACTCTCACTGGCAAGTCACCACGTGTTCCGACCTACTCCTAGTGTGCTTAACCAGGAAGAAAGCCAGATAAATGTATATGTATAAATGTATATATATTCGGGTTTATATAAGCTGACTAAGATGTTAAAAGGAGAACAAAGGGGAAGTAGAGAATATAGAAATGTATAATAGGGAATTAGCAGAGAAGAAATGATACTTAGCCTTAGGTTTTTATTAGAACGTACAACGGACAGGGCTTCGCCGCCTGGGAGGTTTTTGTACTTTAGGAAGGTGTTTCTGATGGGATGTTTTAGCTTAAAGCCCTCTAGGAGTATTTATGGATGCTACAAGATATAACTATGTTAGCAGAAGGAACAAGAGACTGTTAGAGTCTCCTCTCTGATATGTTCTAAGTGGAATGCCTTAGGGTAAGATGTTTTCTTGAAAGTTGGTTGGAAGGTTTACGAAACAAGATTTTGGAATTCTGATTGGTTGGTTGTGACTTTTTGGTCTGTTGATTCTTGTCAAAACTTCTCATGATTATGAAAATGTTCCGCATAGCAAGTCTTTCGGAAAGTCCTTCACGCAGTGATACAGGCTATCATGCGGTGATACAGGCCAACATAAAGCCTTTCGCGTGGGTGGAAGTCTTTCATTATGAAGCCTTTCATAGGGGGAAGTCTTTCATCACAAAGTCTTTCACAAGAGGAAGTCTTTCATCACAAAGTCTTTCACAGAGGAAGTCTTTCATTATGAAGTCTTTCACGAAAGGAAGTCTTTCATTATGAAGTCTTTCACGAAAGGAAGTCTTTCGTTACAAAGTCTTTCACAAGAGGAAGTCTTTTGTTACGAAGTCTTTCACAAGAAGAAGTCTTTCATCACAAAGTCTTTCATAAGAGGAAGTCTTTCGGATGATAATATATGATTTAGAAAGCAGGTAAACGAGAATTGAACCCGCGCCCGGGACCTTTTGATTGTTAATCGTACGTACTAACCACTATGTCATGAATGCTAGGGCCGCTTGCCCATTTGACTACTTCTTAGTCTGTCTGACCCTTTTGTATTTTATAGCATAAAAGTTTGACAGAACAGTGCTAGTATTATCATGCCCCTCGTCAGCAGTATAGATAGGGCCCTTGAAAAGGACGCCGAGATATATGTTCCTAAAGAAGGTAGCGCATCTTATGAGTCTGAAGTGGGATAGGATCGACATATGGGCAGGTGTGTGCATACATGAAGGCAAAAATAGAGGCAGCGCACCACAGAGCAGCCAGCGGGTGCCTGCGGGGCACCAGGGGAGAGGTGTGAAGAGTGAGCGTTGAGGGAAGGGCAGCGGCTCCTAATAGAAAAGACAAGGTCGTGGGAAGACATAGAGAGCTCATAGGTGGTTGAGGTTGATACTAGATTGAACTAACAGTCGTTTCTCTCTAAGAGTTACTCAACACTTGTGTGTGGACTCTAAATTCACAGTGTTTACCTGTGTCATATGATGTTTGTACACAGTACTAGCTAAAACATTTAAATTTATATATATACGTTTTGGCATAGTGTGATATGAACACAATACCCTTTCTCCTAAATTAGTTCTTCTATGAATTGAATTTAAAAAAAAGAGAGAAAAAGGATGGAGAGAAAGAATCAATCACCTCAATTAACAATTTAATTAATACAATAACCTCTCTTTACCTCTGTTCACATGTACACGCGATGCAGCCTCATCTCCTTTAGTGCTAATTTCTAGGCTAATTTCTCTTAAGTACTAATAAATTAAATTGAATATGAATCGACTCGGAGTCACTATAGTCTTGGGAATTCTTTCAGTGCATGAAGCGCCTTTTAAGTTTGAAGTTTGCACTTAAAATTAAAAAAGCTTCACACTTTACTCTTTAAAGTTTTAATTACAGTTACTGGTGGCGTCAGTTGGGTTTAGAGTTGGGTTTAATTCCATTAATAATTTCTAAAAGTAACTTGATTGCCCCGCATCGTTCTCTGTGCATGCTCGCTCACAGCAGTGGCTTTTTTGCTGCCTGAATCAGAACCGACTCTCTCATTGCTTCCAACAACTCGAGACATCGAGAAAGGGGAAAACCGTCCACGCTTTCTTCGACCTGCGAGGAGCAGCCGTCCCGAACGCCTGCCTCCTTCAAAGCCCCGGCGACCAAAGTCTCTTCCTCTAGTGTCGGCATCAGACTTTCTGCATCTACTCCTTCGAGTCCCTCCAGGACGCTTTCCCCAGAAAAAAGAAGGCCAGAAACCGTTGCCACCGCACATGCGAGGGCATACCCCCCCCAATTGGAGACGGATGCCACTGCAACACAATGAAGCATACCAGAGACGACCTTAAACTTGATAAATGAATAATAAATAACTTCGTTTTACACAGACACGCATTGCGCAAACACTCTAGACGCTTAGAGAGCTGTACAATAGACGCAACGTGCATGCTCTCGACCCCTGTTCTGCAGCGAGGCCCCCCCCGATCGAATGTGGCTCAATGGAATCCGATCGAAAGGAGTGAAACGGAGTGGATGGATTTGCACGCTGACCAAAGACACAGAAGCGATCGACCGCAGCCTTGCAAAGTCAACAGAAAGAGAGAGGCACAGAAGCCACCGTTAAGGCACAAAAAAACTTTTCTGAGTCAGAGCAGAGGGGACCCAAGGCGTCATGGGGAAGGGAGGAAGGAAAATTTTGTGCACAAAGGTTGTACCAGTCAGACATTCAGGCAGTCGGATAAAAGAAGAAAAGCAAGAAGAATAAGAAGAAGAAAAGACAAGAAGAAAAGGGAGAAGAAGAAGAAGAAGAAGAAGAAGAAGAAGAAGAAGAAGAAAAAGAAGAAGAAGACAAAAAAAAAGACGGAATTTGCAACGACGAAGAAGCCCGACAGACGACCAAAGCTTTCTCTCCCCTTTACCCGCCATTTTCTTCAGATGGACACAACAGACAGGCCAGAAAGACACCAAGCAAGAGAGACAGACAGACAGACAGACAGACACACAGACTGTTGGTTTGCGTCCTCTTCCCTCTCTTCTTTTTTCCGGAAAGAAAGGCAGAGAGACACACAAAAGAAGGGCAGACAGACACGACGAACCACAAGGAGAGACGCCTATTCAGAAGAGAGAAAGACAGACATGCAAGAGAGATGCCCAAACTGATGGATTTAAGCTCATGTCCACAAAAACCCGATGGAAGAAAGGAAAAACTGCCGTTCTCTGTCTGCTCTGGTTCTTTCTTTGAAAAAGCGATACGGTGGCACTGGAGAGGCCCATGCACCGCCTACCGATCAGAAAGTCTGCCGGGACAATGCACGCGATCTGATCCCCCAAAGGAATGTGACGACGCACTAGATCCACAACAGTTCCCATCCCAACCTCGTTGCCTGCATCCAGACGCAACAGCGCGGAACACCAAAAACAACATCATCCGACCGGTCAATGAGCAAAACCAAGTCCTTGGGGGGAAATCGAATGGAGGAAACATAGACCCTCTCTTACCACAACCACGATCGAAGACCCCTTGGAACAACAGTTGAGAGCATAGAGGTGCAGACATCTTTCATGATCCTTCTCTCTTTCCCTCCCTCCCCCTTCACGCTCTCTCTCTGTTGCGCACTGATTTGCTGAGAGCTGCCCACCTCCGTCCCCAATGCCGATAGTCACCACGGCCTTGCCTCCTCCCTCCACTGCCCGATCATGGTGTCTCTCTGCTGCCCACAGAAATGGCAGGTGGAGAGGCGCCAGCAGGGAGGTCATGTCGCGTCCCCTCATTGTGAAGTAATTCCCGTCAGATGCAGGACCCGCTCTGGATGCACGACAGGAAGAAAGAGAAAGTGAGGAATCTGACAGATACGGAGAGCCTTCCCTTGTTCTACTTGGCGTATTCAAACTCAATACACACACTCGCGCCCGCACACACACACACACACACACACACACACACACACGCACACACACACACTCACTCACTCACTCACTCACTCTCTCTCTCTCACACACACACACACTCGCGCCCGCACACACACACACACACACACATACACACGCACACACACTCACTCACTCACACACACACACACACACACACACACACACAACCACGAACACGCAGAGAGAAAGAGAGTCAGAGGGAGGGGAAGAGGGACGGAACAGGCGAAGGAGAGAAGAAAAAGGAATAAATGAAGGAAGGAAGCGAAGCAGAAAGAAGCGGCAGGACGAGACCAGGAACATACGTTCGATAGGTGAGCGGAAACACACAAGAGGACAATCAGTCGATCATCGAGACATTGATCTAGCCGATAATTCGCCGCCGGGAAGCGAAAACAGAGAGGGAAGAAGGGAGGGAGAGAAAAAGGTACGACGCACCTTTCGATTGCAATCCAGTGGTCTATCCCTCCCTCTGCCTCTGCCTCTCTCCTCAGAGACTCTTCTGAAACATCAGGACCGAAACTTCGAAAGAAGAATCGCTGCATCATTCCGTCGACCCGGGCCCCTTTCCATTCATTCCTCCATTCATTTATTCATTCATACATGCATTTTTTTATTCATTCTTTCATCCAATGGCATCCACCCATCTATCCGCCCGTCTTGATTCAAGTCCATCACCCATGGTTGAGTCGAATGAAACAACAGCCACTTGTTCATTTAATTCTGCTCTTTTCCTCTCTTCTCTTCCTATCGTCAGAACTCCCACAATTGATCCAAAAAGAGCCGTACTTCTCCTCTCCCCCTTCCTCTCCAACGCAGTGTCCCCCTTTGACCCTATCGTCTTTCTCCGTATAGAGAGAACAACTCTGAAGAAAAACAATTTGCAAGAGCCAGATACATCAGAGAACCTTGAAGGAAAGCCTATGCATGCAGAGAGCCCACGTCCATTGGCTGCAAGTCACTTTCGTCTCTTCTTCCTGCCTTTCTTCCTCCCCTCCATCCGTCCGACCTTCCTTCTGTCATTCCCTCTATCCGTCCACCCTTCCTTCTTTTCCTTATCTTTCCTTCATTCCTTCCTTCCTCCCTTCTTTCTGCACCGACCTTTCCTTCCTTCAGGTGCCTGCCCACAACGGGATGAGCCCGAGCCGCTGCCAGCAGTCCCTTCGAGTTGCACTCGTCTGGATCAAATCAGACTCAGACCGGCAGGCAGGCAGGCAGGCAGGCAGGCAAACAGGCAGGCAAACAGGCAGGCAAACAGGCAGGCAAACAGGCAGGCAGGCAGGCAGGCAGAGAGACAGGCAAGCAGATGGAGAGACAGGCAGGCAGGCAGGGAGAGGAAGGGGGATGAGGGGGAGATCGAACCAGAAGGGAAGAATTCGGACCGGCACAGAACAGCAGGACCCTAAAGGCCCCCTTCCAGGCGCGTCGATCGCGAAGATGAAGGAGCGGCACCGTGCCAGAAAATCAAAACGTTGATGCCATTACCGCTGTGCTTGAGATGTTTTTTTTTCTTATCGTAAAGCTAGTGTCAGGGAAGGAAGCCGGAGGTACACCCAGGAAACGTGACTGTGTGTGAGGGAGGAGAGGAAAAGAAAGTCTGGAGAAGGGTCGAGCTTCGTGGAAGTAGCCAATGTAACTCCAAAAACGAGTGAAGCGGAGAGGGGGGCGCTAGAGAGGGGAGAGAAGAGGAAGGACGAGCGCTGAAGAGGGAGCACACACTATGGAAGAAAAGAGAGAAACGACGAGGAAGGAGACAGGAGGGCATTTGAGCTGGGGGAGTGGCCAGCGGCCAGGAGACGGATTGCACACAGGAGAAGGAGAGGCGGCTGTGAAAATGAGGGGGGGGACAGGAGAGGACATGAAGGAGACGGGAGACAGGGAGAATGAGCACACAGCAGAAAAAGAGCAGTCTTTGGATTCGTCGCTTCCACCCTCACCTGTCCAGAGTGTCACTTCCTTTCCAAGTGCCAGGAGAGTTCGTGCTACCGCCAGCGTCCCTGCAGGCCCGTCTGTCTCTGTAGGAGGATCAAAGTCCAGGCAACAAGGAAATCCGGTGATCAGCCCGACATGTACGGAGACATGAGCGAGTGACTCAGCACCTTGCCACAGATGATCTTCGATTTCCGTGCACAGCAAATTCTTAATTCCCCTCCCCCCCTCATCTCTCTGGATCAGTTCACACAAACGCGGCCGCTCCCGGCCTTCCCAGTCGCAATGCCCAGTCGCCATCTCTCAATGCCTGGGCACTTCCATCGGGTGGTACTGCCGTCTCCTTTCGATGAATTCAACTGAGATCAGAGGACATACAGCGACCCAGACTCTGCAGTAATTGACGCTTCGGGTTCGTGTATAGCTTGCTAAGTGTGTTCACAGGACACGATCATTTTGTATACTCCGACGAGTCCGACCGTGGTTTTGCATGAACGAACGGACTCCCTTGACCCTTGACTACATGTCGACGGCATGCAGTCGGGCACCCACATGCAGGGCATGCAAACTCAACAACCTTGGGCGCGCGGCGCGTGCCAAACTCAAACGCGCGCGAAGAGTCGCTAGCGCAAAGTCTGCATGAACGCGTCTTGCAGGCCGTCTCCGAAATTCTCGTACTGAAGTAAGACTGAAGTATGACTGAAGTTTACACATCTCTCGATTCGCTTGAAGGCCGCCAGACGCACCATGCCTTTCACCATGCATTGCGTGAAGGAACGTTGAGTGACGGATCTCAAGGCTGCGGTCAAAACACTCGCTTGTGAGGTTTCTTCTTCTACCACGATTCAGACGTACGTCAGCTTGTGTAGTCTTGCTCTTTTGAAGTCGAATGTCGAACAGTGGATGAATCAGTGGATCGATGACAGAGTCCGAACCGCTTTCCCCCGCTATGAGGTCTGAGCAGGGCGAAATCATTCCTGTCGCTTCGGCTTCCGCCCCTCTGCTGCTGGATATTCTTGAGCATCAGTGGTACTTTTGGCTGTGCCTAGATGACGTCTCTGTGTGCCGAATGATGTGTGTACACCCCAGATGCTCAAACTTTCTTCATCTAGAAGGTGTCCGCATCTGGCAGTCTCTGCTGGTTAGAATGCTGCAGGAGGATAGGGAACAAAAACGAGCAGATAAGGGTGACAGCAGCATCCCCCCCTCTTCTCGCAGAAACCGAGACGGCACATCTTCGGCCCAGCAGCATCCCACACAGTCTGTCCCTCTCCACCTTGGAAACGCAGCAGTTGTGCCAGAACGGGACCGACGGTCCGCTGTCAGACATGTGACGACACAAGGATCAGAGGAGGGTGGGCAGAGAGGCGTCACTCCTCCTCAGCTGGAAGGGAGGGAGAGAGAGGTGACTCCCCCTCCTCCTGGGGAGAGGGACCTCCAAAGTCTCATTCCTCGATCTTCCTCTTCTTCCTCTTCCTCTTCCTCTTCCTCCGCCCCTTCTTCGTCCTCTTCTTCCTCTTCTTCCTCTTCCACTTCCTCACCACTCCCCCAATGGTCACCGAGTCCAACACACAGAGGACGAGAAAGAGAAAGTGCCCCTCAAGGCTCCGGAGGAGAAAGGGGTGACACAGCGGGCCTTGCCGCTTTGTCTCGCGCATCAGTCTCACCCACACACCCCTCTGGCCCCCTCTCAAGTTCACGAGAAAGTGAGGGGGGCGCCAATACCCCTCGGCCCCTCCTGTCCCCCAGGCCCACAGATCCGCAACGTGGGCTGAACGAAACTGCTGCTTCACTTGCAGAAGGAAGAACAACAGAAGGGAAAGCGGAGGAGCCCGCATCTGCTGATACCGGCCCTCCGTTTTCGGTTTCCACAAAAGACACGGGTTCAGGGGGGGGTACGGACTTGCCTTCCTCTTCTTCTGCTGCTGCCGGTGGTGGTCGTGCGACTTCCTCGTCTGCCTCGTGCCATCCCTTTGAAGTTTCTGCTCGAAGTTCCCCTGCAGCCACCCGGGAGCCGTCTCAAGAGCCATCCTGCCTTCCCCCTTCCCTCAGAAGTCCTCCGGCTATTTGTCCGGAATCCGCCTCTGCGTCTGCCCGCTCTATGACTGTGGGTTCTTCCACCGCCACCCAACCCGTGTCTTCCTCTGCCTCCGATCCCACCGGCGCTGCTGAACCTGTTGCTGCCCCCCCTGACCCTAATGAAGCTCAGGTCTCCGCCTGTTCCTCCTCGAAGCTTTCTCCCTCTTCCTCTCCCTCTCCCTCAAAGCCTGAAATGCAGGAGCAAGAGGGACAAGGGGAAGAGCGTGAGGAATCCAGCTCGCCTGTATTTGACAGAGATGGAGGACAGGAAGAGGTAACAAGAGGTTCGCTCTCCACGTTTGCTTCTGGGGGGGCAGAAGAGGGAGAGGGAGAGGGGCAAGCCGACAGAGATCAAGAGGTAGGGGGTGAAGGGGGGAGAGAGGAAGTGTTTGCCGAGACAGACCAACTCGCGATGGCTGCTGAGGAACCTTCTGCGAGTCCTGCAGCAGAGGCCGCAGGAATAGAGGGAGATCCTGATTCGGGTCTCTCCGGAGGTCTTTTGGCGTTTGCGTCGCTTCCTCGAGTTTCTCGGTTGATGCTCAAATTTTCCGAGTCGGTAGGGCGCTCAGTCCGTCGGAAAAAGAGAGTCGCTCGAAGGCGTCGGACAGAAAAGGGTGGGGGGGCGTTTGTGAGAAAAGAGAGGGTGGGCGGAGGTCTGGAGGGAAGAAGAGAAAGGGACTCATCAGAGGACAGTAGGATGCCGTGTGAAGTCAGCAGCGAGTCCTCGGGAGGAGAGAGCGGAGCTGAAGGGGACGTGCCTGAACCTTCAATGGCTGCAGGGACAGGAAGAGAGGGAAGGGCGGGGCTCTCTGTTGGTTCTGGAATGGTATCCTCTGTCTCTGTGAGAGCAGTGGGCGGTAGCAGCTTGGCGTTGATAGACTTTGGGGGTGGAAAGGGGCAGAAGGGGAATTCACAGGGGGTGAAATTCTCCATCACGGGGGGAGGAGGAGGAGTAGGGGGGAAGAGAGCAAAGGAGGCGGAGACAGGAGGGGGGGAGCTTCACGACTACTTGAAGAAACTCTTCATTGCTTTGAAAAAAGTGAGTGAGCTCGTGTGGGAAGGAGGCGGGCTGGATGCTTGGTTGACGTCTGTCTGTTGGTTGGTCTGTTCTGTCTAGTTGCCCCTCTAGCAGTCATATTTTATGTCTCTTCTTTTTCTGTCTGTCTGCGCTTGAAATGCACACAGGAAGGAAGCATTGGGNGGGGGGGGGGGGGGGGACAGAAGACTCTATTTTCTGTTTCCCTGACGGTCGGTCGGTCTGTGTGGGCGTCCATGCATCTGTCGGGAATTTAAAAGGAAATTCGTCGAGAAGAGAAGCAAAGAAGAGATACCTACCTTTCGACCGACAGGAGGCAGGGAAGAAGTGCGGTCGTGGGAAGGAGGGAAGGAGTCTTCTTTCTTTCATTGCATACATGCATCATGGTAGACCGATCCATGCATTTCCTTTCATCGTACAGAATGCATCATACAGAATGCATCAAAAAGAATTCTGTATGAAAGTAAATGCATGCATCATGGTAGACCGACCCGGGAAGCATTCGATTCGATTCAGTGAATTGTCTGTACAGAAATTTCGGATTGGAAGCCCATGCATTCATTTTTATTTTTTTATGCCTTCATTGTTGTCTCCTCCCCTCCTCTCTGCAGTGCGCTCCATTTCCTCCGCTCCACTCAGCCGTGCTTGCCGGGAGCCGACCAGCAATCCGTCTGCTGCTCGCTCTGGGTGCGGATATCAACAGTACCACGCAGGTGGGCAGGCATTCAGAGTCGTCTCTCTCTCTCTCTCTCTCTCTCTCTCTCTCTCTCTCGGTGTGTGTCTGTAACCCTGCTGGATTTATGGTTCATCATCCACCGAGTTTTTTCTTGCATAGAATTGTCCTGACTGTTCCCTCTTTTGTTGTCTCCGTCCGTTGGTCTGTCGGAAACTTTCTGGTCATTGAAATTTCTATTTGTTTTCTTGACGCACGCACGTCCTCTTGGCCCACGGAAACTTTTGATGCGCCCTTGGGTGTGGCAAAGGAATTTTTTTGGTCATCACAATTTCTGTTGGTACTCTTAAGAAATTAATAGTCCTCTCCCGTCGTTTCCACTTTTTCGAGAATTCTGCGGAATGGAGGACAGAACAGGAGATCAGCGAAACGAAGCGAAATAAGGAGAGGAAACCGATAGAACCGGTGATAGATTTCTGGCTGGCTTTCTGACATCATTCTCTCTCATGTTCGCTCCACCAACTTTCTACGTCAAGTCGTTCCCTTGACTTCTTGCCAGTCAAGTCCTTCCCAACTTTTTGGCGCATGCCTTGTCGTAACCACAAATCAGTCCTTGATCTCTCTCTCTCTCTCTTTCTTTTTCTCTCTCTGGCGTTCGACTGATTCTTGCATGCAGACGGGATCCACGCCGCTCATCACGGCAGCATCGGAGACGGACGCGCGGACGGTTTCTCTCTTACTCAGACGGGGGGCAGACCCCTCAAAGAAGCAGAGGGACGGTAACACGGCTCTGCATGTAGTGGCTCTTGGAAAGAGACAGGACGCTAGCGAAAAGGTCATCCGGATTCTCTGCGAATACGGAGCCGACGTGAGCGTCAGAAATGGGGTCAGTCAGTCAGGCAGGCAGGAAGAAACAAAGTTTCTTGTGGTTTTCGTTTCTACCCCTTCAATCAAACACTTCTATTGCTTCCTAAAGTCCTTTTTTTACCTATTGTCGAAGTCTTCTTTTTTATAACCTCCCTCTTTTCCTCCTGCTTTCTAATTTTCTCAGGTGTCCCCTGCTTTTTTATGTTCTTTTTCTTCCATTCGTGAATTTCATTCGTCTGATTTCTCGAGGGTTGCCTCCTTTAGTCGGACGGCCTTCTCCCATTTCTTTGGCCTCTTCTTTCTTTCTCTTTATTCTTCGGTGCCGTGTCGTCGAAGGGAAACCGAGACGCAGGACATATTCATCAGTCAAATGCTTGGGGGGTCTCTTGCTGGATGGCTAGACGTTTATGTGGGTTGTGTGTCACTTTCTGGTCTTTCGAATTCATTCGACCCCGCCTGGTCCTCCGCCTGGTCTCACGCACGGCACACCTCTGTCTCTCTCTCTGCAGCGAGGAAAGACCCCGCTCCACCTCGCCTGCTTCGAGGGCAACCTCCCGGCTGCACGGGCGCTAATCGCAGAAGGCTCCGACGTCAACGCGAGGACGACAGAGGTTGGCTTGTGTAGCCTGAAGCAGTGCATGCGCTGAGGGCGAAAAGAATTAAAAGTTTGTGTTTTGGTTTTGGGAACGCCTTCCTGAGATAGTTGCATTGCGTCGACATGCAACCAGCTTTTCCTTCTTTTGCTCTCTCCTCTCCCCTCCTCTCCTCTGCTTTGGAATTTCAGTTGTTCATTCATGTGTGTCTGGTTGACTCTCGACCTTCCTGCGTCTCTTTCGTCTTCTTGCTGCCTTTTTGAGGCTGTGTGTGTGTGTGTGTGTGTGTGTGTGTGTGTTCGTGTACAGTCTCAGGGACTGACCCCTCTGCACATGGCGTCGTTCTCTGATGAAGTCGGGCTGTTCCTCCTGCTCCTCAATGGGGGGGCGAACCCTTTCCTCCGAACCGGGGTTGGTCGGTTGGTCGGGGGGGTGGGCGGGGTGGGGTGGGATCATAGTAGAAGGATCATGTTCTTGATTCAGCAAAGGAATGATCGACTCTGAATTATTCTTTCTTTTGCGTGCATATTTGTGATCATGTTGAATCCTCTGTCCCCCGTTTTCTTTTTACGTTTGTTAATTTGTCGTCTTTTTTTTTTCATTCTGTGTTGTTCTCTCGATTCGGCCTCTCTTCTCTCTCACTGTGAGCGGATAGATCATTTTCCTCTTTTCCATTTTTTCCTCTGCATGTGGTTGACTCGTCTGGTCTCAGGAGGGAAAATGGGGATCCTCCCTTGGTCTTGGTTGCTGTTTCATCTCTCTCTCTCTCTCTCACACACACACAGACACACACACACACTCATGCACACGCATATGCACATGCACACGCGCACGCAGGGTTCTGGTTGCACGGCTTTGCACATTGCCGCCTGCTTCTGCGGTCACCACTTCGTTCGTGCTGTGATCCGACGGGTGCCCCAACTGGCAAACTTGAGGTTCGTGGGTGGGTGGGTGGGTGGGTGCGTCGGCTTTTTGTGTTCTTTTTTTGCGCACCTATGGCTTCTACGTCTCTCTATTTCAGTGGTGTGTGTGCTCTCTTCCTATTTCTTGACAGGTGCTATTTTTCCGTCGTTTTTTCCCCTTCCTTTTCACTCCCTGAGTCCTTTTTCCATGCAGCGCCCCTCTTCTTCTCCATTAACTTGCCCTCGATTTTCGACTGCAGATCTCGGAGACACGCCACGCCTCTCCACCTCGCGGCAGGTGCCGGGAGCGTGCCGGCTGTACGCGATCTCTTGCGGGAGAATGCAGATGTGGACGCGAGGGATGCGGTGAGTCAGTGAGGAAGTGAGGGAGGGAGGGAGGGAGTGAGTGAGAGTGAGTAAGTGAGAGTGAGGGAGTGAGTGTGTGCGATCCCCTTCTTTTTTCTGTGTGTGATCCCCCTGACCCCCTATTGAGTCTGTCTATGGATTCTATTGCGTTCATTGTTGCAGAGTGGAGTCACGCCCCTGTCACACGCAGCCGCACAGGGATATCTGAAGGTAGTGGAAACACTCCTTGAGGCTGGGGCTGCACCAGATGCTCGAGACTCTGTCAGTCAGTCAGTCAGTCAGTCGGGCACTCAGCCAATGCAGCCTGTAAATGAATGAATGTCAGATTGAGTGGGTGAATGCCTTGTCAGTCCAGCTGTCTGAAATTTGATTCCTTCCTGGGTGCGGGGATCGTGCAGGGGCTGCTGCATTGAGTTGGTAAAACAATTGAGTGAGTGAAAGAGCGCGTGATTGACGTATAGAGATATGGTTCTCCCTCTCTCTTTCTGATTTGCCATGACGCTTTTCCTTTCCCACAAGTATCCCTCCCTGCTCTTTCTTCTTTCATTTCGTTTTTCCAGTTTCCACGCCCATTCGGTCTTTCAGCTGCTTTTCTGGGGGATAGTGAGAGCTGAGCCAAGAAAAAAGAAATTAAAGCAGAGAGCTTTGAATGGACATATGGATGGATCGTCGTTGTATCTTTCCGCCCTGGAATCGCAGCACGGGGTCGCTCCTCTCTACAGGGCGGCCTCCGGTGGGCACACAGGGGTCGTCGCAGCTCTTCTCGAACGGCCACGGGTGAAGGGACGCGTGGACGTCGACAGAAGAGATGAGGTCGGTCGGGCGGCTGGCTGAATGATTCTTTCCTTGTCTTTGATTTCATGATCTTTTCTGCTCTCTCGCTGTTTCTCTTTCCCGTTCTCCCCCGTCTTTCTCTGATTGTCCGCGCTCTTTTTCTGCATGCGTACTTCCCTTCCGAAGCTTTTATTTTGCTCTTTCTTCTTCTGCTCCCCTTCGGTGAGCGGTTCCTCGTTGCCGGTCCAAGCCCGTCTAGCCCATCCGTGCAGAGAAGAAAGGCCCCTGCAGTGTTTCCTTCCTTCCTTCTTCACTCTTCGATCCTTCTCCGCGTTCGTGCAACTCGATCGATCGATCATCTTGCAGAATAAACGGACTGCGCTGATGGCTGCCGCTTGGAAGGGTCACCAAGACTGCGTCCTGTTGCTGCTGAAAGCGGGGGCAGCGGTGAACCTACAGGCAAAGGTCGGTCAATCGTTCATGAATCAGGCAATCAGTCAGTCTCCCAGGCCCTGCAGGGTGGTTAGCCTCACAGCTTCAATTCCCATGCAGTACAGTTCTGTCTGTTCCTGCCATTGTTTTGAATTTTCTGAAGTGACGGCATGCGCATCATTTTCTTCATCATCTTCTGATACACTTTCGTCTCTTCGGTCGTTCGCCTTTTCTGAGCGCAGCAGTTTTGTTCCTTCTTTCAACAAGCAGAAAATGAAAAGCACTCTCCATCTATCTGTCACTGTAATTTAGACTGTCTTTCTCCCGTAGTTCAAACTCTCCTTTCTTTCTCTTCGTCTTGTGCAGTCAATCAAAAGCCCCATCATCTCTCCGTTCCTCCCTCTCTCCCCCTTTCCCCCCCCCCTGCGTATGTTGGCTTGCTGTTCTCGGATCGGTCTGTCTGCTTCTTGTGGCTTGGTGCCTTACGCTGTACCGGAGAAGAGGGTAGTCAGTCAGTTTCTCTGGACTGTGCGGTGATTGAATGAGAAGGACCCTGTATGGCGCCTGGCATGCATGCAGAATGGGCGCACGGCGCTCCACGACGCCGCAGAGAGCGGGGCAGCCGCAACGACGCGCCTCTTGATGGCGGCAGGCGCCAACCCCCTGCTCAAAACTCTGGTGAGTGGGTGGTCGTTTTTCTCTTCTTCTCTGTCTTTTCAGTCCGCTGTCTATCTGTCCGCTTCACGTTTTCTTTGTTGGTCGGACTGCCTGTCTTGTCCAACTGCAAAGCACAAAAAGAAGAAGAGAAGAATGGCATTGTCTGTCTGTCTGCCTACTTGCATGCCGGTGTGATGGCCTCTCTCATCCCCAAACCCGCCCGCCTTCTTCACTTTTCTCCTGTCGTTGTGATGGACACAAATCCTCGTCCTATGTTGGCTCATTTGAATCCACAACTGGGATCCTGTTTTGGCTTTTTGTGGTCAAGTCATTATTTATTCGCGTGTGGGTGTGCAGACTGGGCAGACGGCACGCGACCTCGCCTTTGTTCGATCTCACTCCCAAATCGGCATCGTTCTCTCTCGGTTCATGGTCGCCCACTCCCGCCGTCATGGGGGCGCCTCATTCGCAGCGCCCTCCCTGAGCCTAGGGGAAGTCCTGGGGGCTCCCTCGGGGGGCTCATGGGACAGACTGGCCCTCCGTCACCCGAATAAATCGGGAGTCTCTTACGGCAGCTACGTTGGAAGCCTAGATGGAAAGGGGGTGCATGCAGCTGCGACTGGGGGGGGGGGGGGGGGGTCTCTGAGGGTTCCGGGGAACCGAGCTGATTCGATTGTCGGTCGGCGGGTGCGGGGCGTGTGGCGTCAGCACGTTGAGGAAGAGACGGACGCAGACAGACTCCGGGGGTGGAGAGAGGAGAGGGGGGACGGAGGGGCGGGTCCGAGCATTTGCTGGTTTCCTATCCGACGTGGCACTGGCAAAGACTCGCGTAAGCTTACAGAAGCGCACTTCGACTGGCTCCCTGAAAATTGGGAATACGAGGCTGATGACGAGCGCCCGTGCCTCCGCGGTCGGCAGGGACGTGCGAGGGAAGGAGGAGGGACGAGAGAACGGTCAGGGGCGGGCGCACGGAGCTCTCCCGATGGAGCAGGAGACTCGGGCTCTCTGCGAATTACCGGAGGCCGGTGGTGGTGGGAGGAAACGGAGGAAGAAGAAAACGAGACGGTTCAAAACTTCATCAGAAGAGTACGGATGTTCGCAGGAAGTGGCGAGGGGGGGAGTGATGAGGGTGGCATGTCTACGAGTGACGTGATGGTCGAGCTCCTGCTAGTTCTGGTTGTTGCGATCATTCTGTTTGGTCTTTTGTCTTTCAGCTTCTTCAAAATTCTTCGGGGTATTGCGACAGCGTCGTCTTCCCGCAGATGAGAACTTGAAGAAAGGAATGAAACAGATCAACCATGCAACACGCAAGTCTAAACGCAAGTACAAGTACCCAGTTAAGTACAAAACTACGCATAGGATTCAAAGTTACACCCCTGTCACTATTGACTGAAACTTTTTAAGAGATTCAAGTTCAGCCTAAGTTCTGCGCTTTTCATCTATAAAGTTTAAGTCTATTCCGAAGTTCTGCTCTAGGTTAATCGATACTAGTATTCAATACCACAGTTTAGACCACAGTGTAACCACATCTTGTTACACCTTGCCTTACATGCATTTTAATTTCTATTTTGCAACATGGAAGGTGGTTATACAGATGTGCATGGACCAATTAGAAGGGTCTGAAATTTTTGAGCCGGTTAAGCCGGTCCGCGCGATTCCGGCGGCGCCCGAGGCCCAGAAAGGTACCAAATTGGTCCCCAGAGGCCGCTGAGTGCGTTGGTGCAAGAATTTGGGCCAAAACTTTCCGGAGCCACTCTCAAAATCCTGAAATTGTGCTCAGACTGCTCAAAAAGCACACCAACACACAGGGAAGGGTCATTTCGTCCTCTCGTCCCTTCCTGTCTACCTTGCTGTGTAGAGCAGTACCGATAGTCAAACTGGCATAATTCCGCTCCCCTGATACTAGACAGCTTGCCTCTGTGTCGGGGTGAAGTCTTGTGGCGCAGTTGATCTGCTTTGGCATGTCTGGTAGCTCCAGTCTGGACCAGTCAGGAAAGTACCTCCCAGGCCTCCAAAGCAACATTCCTTCTTTCTACCAGGAGGCCGCAGAATCGATCCCCAGCAATTTTGCCCAATGCCCTGTGTCTGTTGTCATCCTCCCAGGCCAGCAGGATAGGTTCCTGGTGAGTCTGCTGGTTGTGGGAAGGCGAGATTGTTTTGTGTTCCTGTTGTAGAGAATTGGCGTCTCAGGGGTATTAATCGACCTCCAGCTTCCCCGGTAAGTGGTTCTGTCCTGCTCTTTCCCTCCAGACAGGAGCATATGAGTGTTGGGCAGTACTTTTGTGCGATGGCTGCAGGTTTAAAGTGCTCAAGAAGGAAAAAGCCCTTCCGGCAATTTGACATAGGGCGCCATCTGGAGTGTATCTTTCTGTTCATGAGCAGACTTGTCAGTTGAAGTCCACAGTGCATCAACCATTCCTTATCCCCTGTTGGAACTAAGTTACCTGGACTAGATGGGGCGTGTTGGTATGCATTTTATCATCATTGGTGTACCACAGCCCTTTCTGAACTTCTGAGTCCAGGAAGGCCACTTTGGCCTCTTTAGGTGTCAGACCTCAGACGTCCGTTCTTTGGACTCCCTGTGAGTCTGGGAGTCGTTTTTTCTATACCAAGCAGCTAGAGAGAGTCTAAAGAGGCGAACTGACGTCTCCTAGGGTTCTTAGTTTGAGTTCAGGAGGGAAAAGGGAATAGAGGGCTGTTCCTTTTTCCCTCGAAATTTTTGAGCCGGTTGAGGTCTGGCGGCGGGTTCTAATTGGTCCATGCACATCTGTATGACGCGCTGCCGCGTTACGTTTTGTCATCATTCTCATCGAGGGCTTCATTAATTCTCAAAATATAAATGATACACTAGGTCCACGTAACAGTGCTCATATTGCATTAAATATTTAAAAAATGAAAAAAATTAGTGTATGAAAAAACAACGCTAAAGAATTAAATTTTACATAAACTAGCTAAAAAACTTTTAAATTAAGTAGCAGCTAAACGATTCAAAACTTTGAAGTTATATATCTTTTAGACCATAGCATTTAAAGTAACTAAGCATCGGCTAAAGTTTGCCGGCGGAAATTGCCGCTAAAGAAAAAAAAAAAAAAGGCGATCAGAGGACATCTTTTTTTCCCCTTTCTTTTTTATCTTTTTACTGTGAACAACACTTAACAACAGTTATGTAACATATAAACAACACTTGTGCAACACTTGAATAACAATTGTTTAACTAATAAAGAAAAAAAACAGAAAAAAAAAACCGAAGGGTTTGGGGTGCTTATATCAATCCTGTAGGGTTACACAATTACTTTTTTCAAAATATTTTGTTACACATTGTTTTGTTACACATTTTAATAGAATTTTGATGAATAAATTAGTACATACTTTAGTATGCATTAATTCAAACTATCACTTTTAGGAATGTATTAAGTACACAGTTAATTTAGTGTGCATTGATTCCAAAGTTGTTAAACTTTTCAATATATCTATCCATACCTATAACCGAAGGCAAAATTTTGGCTATATCTAAACTTTTGGATATATTTGGATATATATTGAGAGCTGTGTTGGGTGAAGCTTTCTTCGGTTTGGACAGAAGCAATTAAGTGTGTCAAAGACTCAAAGAGTCATAGTAACAGGAAAAAATGTTGATAAACCCTATAAAATGGACAGTCGAAATGGCTAGTGATGGCCAGTCAACTGTTTATTTTTACTGGCCATTTTAAAAAGTCAACTAGCCATTTTCAAAATGGCTAGTGGTATGTATCTCAAGATCTATATGGCGTATGGAGCTAAAAATTGGTATACAAAGCGGGCTCAAAGTGCTTAGAAGGAAACACTAGCTTTTAAAAGCTTATTGCAAGTATTTTTTAGTCTGACACAAAATGGCTAGTTAGGTCGATTTCTTAAAAAAAATGGCTAGTGGCCAAAATTTATTAAGTAAATTTTAGCTAGTGACCATTTTTTTTTTTGAAATCGACCTCACTAGCCATTTTGTGTTAGAGTGAAAAATACTTAGAATAAGCCTTCAAAAGCTAGTGCTTCTTTCTAGGCACTTTAAGCCTGCTTTGTTTACTAATTTTTAGTTCTATACACCATATAGATCTTGAGATACATACCACTGACCATTTTGAAAATGCTAGTAAAAATTGCTAGTTGACTTTCCAAAATGGTCACTGGTCATTTTCAGAAAAAGGCTAGTTGACTAGCTATTTTTTTGGCCAGTGGCCATTTTTAGTGGCAATTTTTTTTCAACGGGCCATTTTGTGTCAGAGTAAAAAATACTCGGAATAAGCTTTTATAACGAAGTACTATTTGTCTAGGGGGAAGTTGGTGGCGGTGTACAAGGAGAGAAGCTGACTTGCTAGAAGGTTATTGCTTTGAGATGGAGTTTGTGTCCTAAATCAACATGAATCGATCTACTAAGAAGTAAACGAATATAGTTTGTTAACGTATAAGCCTATCTCTAAGTCTTAATCAATCTCTTAACATCACAACTCTCTTAACATCCTTTAAACTTCTCAACAACTCTCAACAACTGTCATCCGCTGGCTAGAACAACTGAACGATCATCTATGTCCTAACGTTGCTTCCAGTCTCTCTGCAACGCTTCACATAAATTCAAATACCGAATTGGCTAAGTGACGCATGCAAACCGTGTGTAAAGGCTTAGACCCCGGCAGATCTCGGCACCTACCACAAGGCCCGCGCCCGTCCTGGCGCATGTGGAATGCCTGAGTCCACGTACACTGACGTTGCCATCCGACCCGAGTCGTCCTGGCGCCGCCAGGCAGTCCAGGACACATGCTCATATCATGAGCTAGTCATGACATTCAAGAGGCTAAGCTAGATGACGGCAGAAGACTCTGTCCTAAACTGATTGACTCTAGAAGGTTCAGAAGGTTTTAAATAAAGATCATCAAGATACCTTGATCAACCTAATCCGCACATTCCCTCTAAATTTAAATCCAATCCCTCTTCAGAACAGTCGTTTTCATCCCCGCACTTGACAGAGAATCAAACGTAATATGCAAACAGACTGAGTTCATGCGACAGGACGAACTCAAGCTACAGAACAGCAGCTACAAGACAACATCCATATCCCAAAGTCAATTCATCTACAAGGTAGTGACAGCGTATGAAGACCAAGATCCCGGCTAATTCCGGTACTCAAATACCTGCAAGAAGCCTTAGGGCCCGCGTCGTATCGGTGCATGTGGAATGCCTGAGTCCATACTGGTGTCGCCATGATCCGACCCGAGTCGTCCTGGCACCACCAGGCAGTCCAGGACACTTTTAAAAGCTGGTACTTCGTTCTAGGCACTTTAAGCCCACTTTGTAAACCAATTTTTAGCTTCATACGCCATATAGATCTTGAGATACATACCACTGGCCATTTAAATTTAAAAATTATGGCTAGTTGACTTTCTAAAATTACCAGGAAAAATGGACAGTTAACTGGCCATCACTAGCCATTTTGACTGCTCATTTTATAGGGAAATTTACACTGAAACTATAGTGTGATACAATTTAAATTGTGATACAATACCCTCTATACTAGTACTAGTGACACAAATAATTGTGTTACAATAGATGTGATAAAATAGTTAGAGTAACTTAGGTGTAATGAAATTGTTAAACAAAAATTCAAGTGAACCTAAACTTTTAAAGTGATCTGATGTTTTAGGACTTCAATTTAGAGTCGTTGAAGTTCAGATTGTTCTTCTACATTCAGTCATTCAGTCACCTCGATCACTTAATCACTCACCGTGACTCTATCACCTCACTCACATTCACTTATTTCACTCTAACACTCTCACGTGCATGTGTGGAGTCCTTAAGCGGAGTCTTAACTATACGGCTATACGGCTATGCCACTGCCGCTCCACTGCCCCCTAATGCATGTCAAGCCACGTCAAATACCAAAAACACGTGATCTATAACTATTTTTTTCACACATAAGTGTGATTTAATTAAATCAGTCGAAAGTTCTTAAAATCACAATTATTGTGTCACAAATCATTGTGACACAAAAGGTTCTAGAAATTCTCATTGTGACACACTATAGTTCCAGTGTAGGAAAATTCAATACAGTTAATGTAATGGGCCATATAAAGACAATTTGGTGCAAAGTTGCCTAAAAACTTGCAATGTTGCCATTATATTTGCTACTATATTCGCAACTTTGGTGGGAAATAAACAATTTTTTAAAGAATGAAACACACATTTTTCAAGTATTTGTGCTTCCGTTTATATTTGAATATATTTGGCTAAAATCTAACTGAAGGTTCAAACTTTGGCTAAATATATTGGCTAAACACTTTAATAACTCTGATTATAATTTAAACCATCACTTTTAGGAATGCATTATTACACACTTTAGTGTATATTAATTCTAGGTTTCATCTTCGTTTTCTTTTTCTTCTTCACGACGGTTTGAAGATACTGCTTTTGGGGCAATGGTCTCGTCAGCAACGCGGCAGGGAGAATTTTTGGGCACTGGAGGCAGTGGTGCCAGGGGTAAAAGGGTAAAGGCGGGAGCACGGGGGATGAGAGAGACGGTATCAAAAATTTTGTCTGGAATTATTGCGCACTAATTGTTACGCATTTTTATATGTGTAACAAAGGGGGGGTCAGGGGCAATTGTTACACATTCAACTTTATGCAACACTACAGGATTGGTGTAAGGGCGCTAGTTACATGGGGCAATCTTTTTTTTTTTCTTTAGCTGACGCCTATATAGCTTAAAGCGAATTTTTTAGCGACATAAACTATATGTAACACCAAAAGACTGTAATTCAAACTGTGAATTGACTATCCATCTTGCTGGTGCTAGGCGACGTAGTAGTGCTGGTGAAGACAGCAAGCAAAAAAATTAATGATCATCAAGCCACTGCATACAGGAGTGATCGACAACAGAGAGGGCTTCGAAAGTCCTCTCTTCACAACCTCGGTTTCCCCCCCGCCGTCAGACTCACGTCGAAGATAAAAAACATGCTCACTCTTTCTCTGCCCCCCCCCAGTTGCCTCTAGTCTCCAAATTCTGCCCTCTTAAATGCGTTGTCCATCATTTCTACGGGAAGGTCAGACAGATCAAGGTCATCACCTGTCTTCACTCTTTTGTCCTTCCCCTTCCCTCCGCCTATCCTCGTGGTCGTTCCGTTTTTCCACGCTTCATATGAAAGCCAGCGGAAGACATCTTCCGGGTGTGCACGTGTGTGCGTCAGGTACGCTTCGTGGTAAAACCTATCCTTCCGGGGATTCAATTCGAGTTTCCGCTTCAAAGGTAAACTGTCGAAGTCTGTAATGTTCAGTTTCTCTCTACAATACTCCTGCCACCTCGGCCGGATTCCGCACCGACGCGTGACAAGGTCATTGACGTAAGCCTTGTACACGGTCGATTTGACCGTCCGTGCGTTGTAAAAAATGAACGCACGGTTATCGTAAGAATCGGCCCGGAGGCTCAACCCGTG
>JAHBMJ010000090.1:47450-52336 GCA_018398765.1 Chromera velia | reverse complement strand
GGGGGGGGGGGGGGATTAGGATTTATAATTTCAAACCGGCAGTAACGTTGAAATTTGTACATGCACTCGCGTATGTCAGACCCCTACCGGGCTGGTGACGGTCGTATGATCGATCTAATATACACGTACGCATGCAGTTCGAAATTTAAACAAAAAAAAAATCACTGAGATAACTCTAAAGACGGGAAAAGGTGCATTCCAGAAAAGGTGCATTCTCAAAAAATGCATGCACCTGATGCACCTGATTTGCACCTATGCACCTGGATGCACCTGATAGATGCATTATGTGGAGTAAAGAGATTGTTTTAAGAGTCGAATGTCTAGGTGAAGATGCAGCAGCTGACGGGGCCCTTCACTGGCGCGGCGCCCGTGCGGCGCCTCCATATATAGCGCGCGCTGCATGCATATATGGGTCTTGCAATGTACGCCGCCATTCAGTCTCGCATACGCAAAGATGCATGCGCATGCATGCAGATCCATATCATCTGACAAAAAAACCTGTTGCAGCCGACCAGTAACATGACTGTTCCTCTTTCTTTCTTTGCTGAGTCAACAGCATGACTACACCTCTTTGATTCTCTGCTCAGACAGCAGCATGGCCGCATCTCTTTCATTCTCTGCTCATGAGCAGCCTGACTGCATGACACGGTCCCTCCCTCTCTGTATGTCTCACTCTCTGCCCAAGAGCGGCACCTCTGCTTTTCTTTCACTCTCTGCCGAGGCAACAGCGTGACTGCGCCTCTTTCATTCTTTGCTCAGGCAAGAGCAGAATTCTATCGCTCTCACTCTCTGTTCAGTCAGTAACATAACAGTTACTGCACCTCTTTCATTCTCCGCTCAGACAGCAGTATGACTGCACCTCTTTCATTCTCTGCTCAGACAGCAATATGACCGCATCTCTTTTATTCTCTGCTCACGAACAGCCGGACTGTGTCCCTCTCACTCCGTCTCACTCTCTGCCCAGGAGCGGCACGTCCGCATTTCTTTCAGTCTCTGCCGAGGTAGCAACATGACTGTACCTGTTTCATTCTTTGCACAGTCAGCTGCATGACTTCATCGCTCTCACTCTCTGGCAGTGCTCAGTCAGTATCAGGACTTCACCTCTTTCACTTTCTGTCCAGGCAGCAGCATGACCGCACCTCTCTCATTCTCGGCTCAGGCCGCAGCGTGGCTCGCTCTATATCACTCTCTGCTCTATCAGCAGCATGATCGTACCTCTTTCATTCTTTGTTCAATGTCAGCATCTCTTTTACTCTCTGCTCAGTCAGCAGCATGAGTGCACCTCTTTCATTCTTTCCTCAGTTAATAGCATGACTGCACCTCTTTCATTCTTTGCTGAGGCAGCAGCATGACTACACCTCTTTTATTCTGAGTTCAGACAGCAGCATAACATAGCATGACTGCACTTCTCTCATTCTCTGCATAGGGAGCAGCCTGGCTCCATCTATCTCACTCTCTGCTCTGTCAGCAACATGACTGCACCTCTTTCATTCTCTAGTTACTGTACTCAGTCAGCAGTATGTCTCCGTCTCTTCCACTCTCTACTTAGTCAGTAACATGACTGTACCTTTTTCATTCTTTGCTCAGGCAGCGGCATGTCTTTCATGCTTTGGACAGCACTGTTTAACCCGTTTCTCCACAAAATTGAGAAGATTCCCCATCGTTTGAATGCATGCTTTTGCTGTTTTTCGATTTGTTGATGAATCACATAAGAATGAATTTGCAAGAAGTGAAATGCTGCATGCAGTGTAGCTGAATCCAGTTCAAAGGATCGTTTTCATAATTCAAAAACGAGACTTGCTATCGGTTTTTATCAACTTTTTATGTGTTTTTCAATCAAATTCTTATAATAAAAGATTGTGCAGCTATGTTATATGAGAAAGAGTGTTTAGGTATTGAATTAGGCGCCTTTTGATGGCTAAAAACCCTAAAAGACGACTTTTAAATTTATGTTTTTATAGTAGAAATAATGCACCTGTTGAATGCACCTGAAATGCATCTGAATTCAAATGTATTCATCCAAAACACCTTGCACCTTGCACCTATGCACCTTTTCTCATCCTTAGATAACTCAATAATGATTATTGAAATAGGGCCATTGATTGATGCCAAACTCTAGGTGGAGTTAGAACTCCTAGGCAGAGAGCAATAATAATTATTCTAAACCGATAATAAGCCGTAATAATTATGCAAAACCCTCAACTTTACCATAAAATTTTGTCAGATTTATGGTGTATTAATTTTTAGGTAAAAAACTATGAAAAACAAATCAAAGTTCTTAAAATAATGTGTTTTAAAACTTTGATTAAGCCCACTAAGGCTTGTGAAACGTATTTTTCTTCATAATCAAAATAATTATTATTTTTTAAATAATGGTTATAAAAAAATACTTACTAGGAAAATCAGGTTTGAGTTATCTCACTGATGAATGAGAAAGATTGTCTCAGAGGTAGCTGTTAGAGAGCTTTACTTTGGTGAGTAAACGTGATACACCGAGAGGCCGCGACATTTTACGAAAGGCCGAGATGTATCAGTTCTGTTGACATTAGCCAAAAGGCTCTGAGATCGCATACACTGGCATAACGCATTCTTTTTTATTTTCGCGGGGGGAGGGGGAGGCAACGGGTTCGGGGTTTGTCTGTCTGTCTGTCATGATGTTACATACATAATTCTAAAATATGCCCCTCAAGCAACTTGCACGAAGCTATGAAATATGTACGACTCGCCTAGCTTAGAGCCTGGGCAGCTCATCCCACATGTAAGGGCCCTAGCTGAGATTGCGCGCACTTGCATGGCCTGGAAAGCGAAGCTGAGAGAGTACTTAACAAAAAATGCATCCCCCCAGATCCATGGACGCCCGACGTTGACATGAAGATCTGACGCACGCCAAGCTAGGCCCCGGAAAGACAATAAAGCAGATCGAAGGGGCACTTACCAAACTTGAGCCATGCATGGGCAAGAAGAATTAATTTCGCTTTCCGGGCCATTCGCACGGAGTGCGTCAGATAAATTTGCGCGGGCCTGCACACCATCCACCATGTCCCCCGAGGCACTCACCCAACTGCACGGTTGGCCGGGTGTATCCCGTAATACACATCGACAAACATTGAAAAATAGGTCAGACAACTTGCACAATGCACTGAGCGAACATACGCGAACACACCACACCAAAGCTGCCAAAGCACAGCAATTAACAGTTTCTACAGGAGGGAATGTATAAGAACGTGATTGGATCGGTCGAAACATTGGGTTTCTGCACCGAAGTGAAAATCGAAACTCAAAAGAAATCTTGTGCATGGTACAACAACAGTACATGCATATGTATCCTTGGACGGCCAACAGTCCTATCCGTCTCAAGTCGTCTTGAAACAGATCAATTGATGAGAACAAGAAGTCCGCACGACTACTCATGCATAGAGAGTTGTCGATAAGAAGGAATTCTTACCAACAGATTTTGAGATGCTGACCCGACCCGTCTTCCTGGTAGCCCTTGTGTGGGCCGCTTTTCCAGAACATACATTGCCAAAGGCACGTTCGCAGGACTTCAGTCTCTGCTCTGAGAAGCGGGACATTCTTGAGTGCCGCATTGACAATGATATGCTCGATACCTGTGACTACGAGACTCTTTGTTTTAATGGCGAACAGTTCTTTATCATCGCTTCGGAACACGAAGAAGACCTCCTCGAAGCCATAGAGGCTTTCCAGCCTGTACCACGAGAGATGTCCACAAGCGGGGACCGCCAAATGATGAGAATGCATAGGTAAGGGTGCAGGGGTGGCACAGAGTGCAACGTGCACGCACACCCATCATTTCACTTTTTTCAAACATACCGCAGCTTTATGCCACCGCCCGTGTGCATGAACCATGAGCCGCCCGTACCCTGTTCTGTTCGCATATGAGCATGCTGTTTTTGTGTAGTGTATATGGGCCCTGTGGTATGTGTGGTGGTGCATTTTCTGTGCTGTGTGCGGTATATGGTGGTGCTCATTGCGTGTTCGGGTGTGTTGTGGTGTGTGTGTGTGTGTGTGTGTCCGTGTGTGTGTGTCCGTAAATGTCCGTGTGTGTCCTTGTCCGTGTGTATGTCCGTGTGCGTGTCCGTGTGCGTGTCCGTGTGTGTGTGTGTGTCCGTGTATGTGTGTGTGTCCGTGTGTGTGTGTGTGTGTGTGTGTGTGTGTGTGTGTGTGTACGTGTGTACCGATGCATATACGTTGTATTCCCGTGCAGGTATCATTTCCGTTCCAACGGGAAGAAGGCCTCGACTCCGATGAACTATCTGGACAGGTACAACTTTTCGTCTTGGGACCAGATGGTCCAGAGGGGCCCTATCGAGTGGCTGCCTGAGGGGACCAAATTCCTCAACTTGGAACAAAACCCCAACCTGTATCACTTCGCCTCTTTCTTCATGCCGGCATGGAGCGACGTTGTTGAAGACCCAGAGGGGTCCCTCTATTTCGTGAACTCGGACGAGAAGTGCCTCACGCCCTGGAAGAACATGCTTCTCTCAGAACTCGTCTCCAGAGCGACGGGTCTCCTCTCGGAAGAAGAGTTGGAGGTTCTACTGGACTCAATGCAGCACAGAGAATCGGCAGTTGACAAACCCAAGCGACCCATTCTCCTCAGAAATCATCTGCGGCCCTCGGATGAAAGCAATACATGCAATGGAAATGTATGGAGGGCTCAAATGCCGTACTCTATCTGCGCACGGAGTGCGCGCACCTTCTCATACCGACAAAACGTGCTGGGGGGATGGAGAGACCATGCAACTCTGCGTGAGAGTCTGGGTGTGGAGGAAAGAGGGTGGGGTGACCGATTTCAGTCTCCAAGAGTGACGCTTGTTGACCGTCAGGCAGGTTCACAATCAACGCGCAAGTTGCGAGACCCTGAC
>JAHBMJ010000090.1:37450-42450 GCA_018398765.1 Chromera velia | reverse complement strand
ATGTATGCGCACCTTCTTCAAACAAATGAAAGAGCGACAGGAAAGGAGTAAAAAGGAAAAGAGAAAAAAGGAAAAGAGGGGGATTATGATTAGTGCATGCACATAGAAAGCAGACTGTGGAATAGCGGTGCGGTATGGCAACCAAGGTGTGTCGCAGTGAAAGCATAGAAGACATAGAGAGGGCATTCAGAGATTAGGGAAGAAGGAAGGAAGGGAGGAAAGAAGAATGAGTCTGAAGGTCCGCCGAAAACGAGAAAAACACTGAGAGAAGGAAGATTGCAGACTGGATGAAGTGGATCGACTCCTGAGGGAAACAAAGACGATGTTACTGTAATTTTGCCGGCAAGTCAACTTTCTTTTTCTGCTAATGCGTGTGCAGAGCCCGCCTACCTGCCTGCCTGACCTTGCAGTGATTTTCCCACTGGTGATCCCGCAGCGCTCAAAAGAGCGACTGCTCCCGGGGGAGGTCCCTTTGGCGGTGGCGGTTTCTTCTTTGCCTGCGCAGCCTGGGAAGTATTCAGGTTTCCAGACGGCGAGAGGGGTCCTGAATTGTTTGGGTTCCCACTGGCACTGGCAGGGCCTGCAAGCAACACAACCACATGAATTCTCCTGTTCAAGAAACAAGACCAGTCGTCAATTGCAGAAAGAAAAGGGTCAGAAAACATTAGACAAAAGTGTTGACGAGAAACGGTCCACGTATTGCATTGATTGAAGGGACGGTGGAGGAATGGGTAGCGGCACCTACGGGCGAGAAGTCAAAAGAAAGGCAGATTCATACATACAATCAAATTGCGGACCTCTCGTTCCTTCCTCTATTCGGATGGATGGCGCTTGTTTTGGAGGAGGTCCCTTCGGTTTTGGTTTTGGGAGCGGGGAAGAGGTGCTGACTGCTTGGAGATCGGCACAACCACCGACTGGCTCCCTGGGAGTTGCTGCGGCAGACTGCTCCTCAAGCACTGCAGATTCAACTGGTGAGCTCTGCTTGTCGCCTTTCTCATTGTCCTTCTCTGCCAGCAGTGTGGGAGCAGTCTCCTTCTTCCCCTCTGTGACCCTCTGCGCTGCCTGTGTTTGGAACGAAGACGCTAGAGGACTCGGGCTCTGGTTGGAATCCGGCACAGAGGAGTCCCTTTCCGTCTCTGGCTTCGAGGGAGGGACCAGGGAGAGGGCTGGGGTCTTTATCCCAGCAGAAGCGACTAGCCTGTTCTTTTCCCTCTCCTTTTCCTTTTCGGCTTCCTCCGCTCTCTTGGCAGCAGCCTGCCGGGCAGCCCACTGGCTGGGGAGGACGATCGAAACATCGTTGTCCGACTCGGCATGGGCTCCCTCCGGAGATGGGGGCTTGGCGGTTGTTGCTGCAATCAGATTGATAAGAAAGAATGAGAGTGGAAAGGGGAGAAGAAGAAGAGGAAACATGAGATATGAATAAGCTTGATTGACACAAAAAACTCGGGAAGAAGACAGTGAGGGCCTGGGGATACTGTGCGCAGACGAGAGAGGAAGCTTGACCATATTAATTGTACAGGATACCCTCACATACATGCATGGTCCGTATGTTCCCTTAATTCTGCTTATGCGCTGCATGCCTTGTCGATCGATCGATCAACCGACGTACCCTCGTGGTGTCTCGTTGGAACGACATCATCTTTCTTCTTCTCGTCCTCCACAGAAGCCTTGTCGATCGCGGCCTCCTTCTCCCTTGGGCCCTTTTCTGCTGTTTCTGATGCCACCAAAGGAGACGCCTTTTGAGTTTGGAGAACCGTGCCAGCTTCATTTGTTGGAGGTTCGGAGGAAACGTGGTTGGTAGCAGTTCCTTCCTCGTTGGTGGATTCTTGTTCATTGTTCGTCTCCTTATCTTTTTCCTCGTTCCTCTCCCCTTTTCTCTCCCCCCCCAAATCCCCCCTCTCCTCGTCTTTCGATCTCTGTTTGGGAGACTTGAAGTATTCTTCGACAGAGTCGTCGGCCTCCTCCCAATCCCGCGATTCCCGAGGCTGATCTTTCGACAGGCGGGCCTTTGCCAAGACGGGGGGCTCGAAAGGGCTTGTGGTAGAGGCTGCGCGGGTATCAGCGAAGGGCTTCTTTGGAGACTGCGACGGAAAAGGGACGGATTGTTGAGGATTGATCGGAGACGGGGAGACGACCTCAATGGGCCCCAAGAACCCCTTCTGCTGAAGCGGCGACTGTCGTGCAGAGGCGGAGGCGGAAAGAGGGTGTCCTGGGGGTGATTTGTCCACAGGGAAGGAGGATGCTGTGCCTGAGAAGGGAAGTTTGGGGAATCGGTAGGGATTTGTGGCGTAGTCGTATGTACCAAATTGGGCTCCGTCGGCTGTAGGCACGAAGACAGAGAGTGGAGCTGGGGGGCCGGGGGAGGAAAGCGAGGCGTGTGCCTGAAGCGTGCCGGCGGATGTCTGCAGAGAGAGAGAGAGATGTAGAGAAGATATTGAAAGTGAGAGAGAGACAGGTGAAGAGAGGAGAAGACCCCCGAGCATCGATGCACCTCCATCCAGCCATCAGTCCGTCCTTCCAGGCAGCAATCCGAACAGGAAAGGAAGACTCCTCTGAGCTTCACTCCCCACCTATGAGTGTGTGTGTGTGTTCCGATTACCTCTTTCCAAGATTGTCAACGTGAAGGGGTGGGACGCTCGCGTAAAAGATGAATTTATCCAAGAGTGGAGAGACAACACATAGGCAGGCAGGCAAGCAGGCAGACAAACAGCAGCACATACCTGTTGTCCCCCCCCGCGTGTCCCCATCGCTTCCCGTGCAGCGCTTGATAGATCAACTCCCGCCCCCCTCTCTCCATGTGCAGCCCCAGCGCCCATGAATGTCTTTGCAAGAAGCAGTTGGTCAGACGGAAACCCTGCCAGTGCCCCCACCTGGAAGGACCCTGCCGCCCCTCCTGCGTCGCCCCTTGAGGCAGCGGCAGCAATGTCTTCGTCGATGAACATTCCTCCTGGCATGGTGACGACCTTCAACAACCGGTGGTAGGCGTCTGCATGAATATGGATGGAGAGACATCCAGTTTTTCGTGTCTGGTGAGGACGTACGTCTCGATTTTCTTGTTGAGGTCTCTCCTCTTGGTCTTCACTGACAGCCTTCATCATACTTTCCGAATGGACTGATTTAATGCACAAGCCACTGGAGACTTCCATAATGACGCACAGATACCAACGCACACACAGAGGGAGGGAGAGAAAGGTGGTGGAGAGGTTTTTTGAGAGGCTGACAGTCAGGGATCTGACAGTATAAACAAGCAGACAGACGTAAGGACAACCCCTATCCCTACTCACCCTCGAGCACAGGATCGAGATCCCGAACGGCCGAAAGGAACCGCAGCGCCCTCTCAGACAAGGCCAGCAGACGCCCGTCCGTCTCCACAACCCTCTCACCCCTGATGGCACTCAAGGGACTTCTCTCGGCTCCGGAGTCAGAGAGACTTGGGAGAGAGGCGGCGACCCCGATAGAGCTACAAATGCCTGCAAAAATACGAGGAGAAGTGAAAGCGTCTGTGCCTACACTTTCCAACGTGAACCGTCTTTGACTAGACAAGACGCATCCCGGCCCGATACAGGACCGGAGAGACACCAAAAAGAGGTCTTTGTCTCGATAAGAAACTCACAGGCTGCCGAAGAGACAGGCAGGCAGGCAGTCAGGTAGTCTGAACGACCGCGTAATAAACCAATAGTCAGACGGAAAAGTCGGCAAACATGCGTAGACAAAAGCAGACAGATAGACAGACACATGCACGCAAGTTCGTTGAGAAATTGACTCGAAAAGCAAACACGCAGGTGCACAGGAGGAATATGAGATTGACTGCAATGATTTGCACGTCAGAGTCCAGTTACCTACCTGCCATGCTGTCTGCCAAAGAGGCAGCTCCCCTCTTCAAGTCTTCCAGCCGGTCGACGAGCACCTCCACGGCATCGAGCCGCTCCCCTGTGCCTGGCCCGACGTACTGCTGCTTGCCTCGTTGAGCAGCAGCCACGGAGCGCAGTGCTGCAACATGTGGATCAAATCGGGGCGAAACGAAGGGCGAAAGAAAAATGAAAAAAGAGATCACCGTCTATGAGAGGCGATGACACACAGAAGTCATTCAGAGCAAGGCAAACGAAGCCGACAAAAAAGGCCATGCTGAAGACAAAAAAGGGGGAAACGGTGCTTGTCATTGGGCGGTGAAGAGAGGAAGAAGGAAGAGCGCGTGGATGTAAAGCGGAGGTTGGACGACGATATCTCAATCTATCCGTGGAGAAAAGTCGGTCTATTGCTCTTGCTTAAGTGAGGAGACAGAAAAGACAGAGGAAGGAACATAGGAACAAACAAAGGAACAAAGGGACCGACCCTCCCGGAGACATTCCACCTTCTCGATCTGCAGGGGGAAGGGGGGCAATCGGTTTACTTTCATACAGAATTCTGTATTTGTATACATAATTCTTTTGTATTTTCTGTATGAAAGTAAACACCTTCTCGATCTGCAGGGGGAAGGGGGGCAATCGGTTTACTTTCATACAGAATTCTGTATTTGTATACATAATTCTTTTGTATTTTCTGTATGAAAGTAAACACCTTCTCGATCTGCAGGGGGAAGGGGGGCAATCGGTTTACTTTCATACAGAATTCTGTATTTGTATACATAATTCTTTTGTATTTTCTGTATGAAAGTAAACACCTTCTCGATCTGCAGGGGGAAGGGGGGCAATCGGTTTACTTTCATACAGAATTCTGTATTTGTATACATAATTCTTTTGTATTTTCTGTATGAAAGTAAACACCTTCTCGATCTGCAGGGGGAAGGGGGGCAATCGGTTTACTTTCATACAGAATTTTTTTGTGTACATAATTCTTTTGTATTTTCTGTATGAAAGTAAACACCTTCTCGATCTGCAGGGGGAAGGGGGGCAATCGGTTTACTTTCATACAGAATTCTGTATTTGTATACATAATTCTTTTGTATTTTCTGTATGAAAGTAAACACCTTCTCGATCTGCAGGGGGAAGGGGGGCAATCGG
>JAHBMJ010000090.1:18096-37280 GCA_018398765.1 Chromera velia | reverse complement strand
CTTTCTTTCTTTCTTTCTTTCTCTCTCTCTCTCTCTCTCTCTCTCTCTCTCTCTCTCTCCCTCTCTCTCTTTCTTTCTTTCTTTTTTTTTCTTTTTCTCTTTCTCTTCCTCTTTCTCTTTTTTTTTCTTTTCCTTTCTTTCTCTTTCTTTTCCTTTCTTTCTTTCTTTCTTTCTTTCTCTCTCTCTCTCTCTCTCTCTCTCTCTCTTTCTTTCTTTCTTTCTTTCTTTCTTTTTTTTTCTTTTTCTCTTTCTCTTTCTCTTCCTCTTTCTCTTTTTTTTTCTTTTCCTTTCTTTCTCTTTCTTTTCCTTTCTTTCTTTCTTTCTTTCTTTCTCTCTCTCTCTCTCTCTCTCTCTCTCTCTTTCTTTCTTTCTTTCTTTCTTTCTTTTTTTTTCTTTTTCTCTTTCTCTTTCTCTTCCTCTTTCTCTTTTTTTTTCTTTTCCTTTCTTTCTCTTTCTTTTCGTTTCTCTCTTTCTTTCTTTCTCTTCGCATCAGCTGCAATCTCGGGAAAGACGTGCATGAAAGCAGGCAGGTAGCAGTCGTCTAGGATGAGCGCAACGACGGCCAATAGAAGAGGAAGAGGAAGAGGCCCCACACAAAACATCAGACATGCATGCATGCAGGTGCAGACACAAGCTTGTGCGGCAATCAAAGAGACAGCTCTGCCCTCCCTCCCTGCAGCGGTCTATGCAGTCAGCTGACATTTCGAAGATTTGCTTTTCGTTCTTGCAAGTACAAAAGTCTGTAGGCCTCGCATCGCTGGTCAATGTCGTCGACTCGGGGCAAACCGCCCCGTCCCCCGTCAGCTTCTGCTCCCGCACGAAGACGTTCGACGCCGATGTGGCTGAGCATCACCGCAGGGGGGGGCGTTGGGGCGGGGATGTTCCCTGAGAACATCTGATGCCGCTGCGAGACCAAGTCGTTGCTAGCGGCAAGACCCTCTGGTCCTGGGTACCCTCTTGACGCCATTGTGTTGTTCGGTCTTCCGCACCCGCCGGCAACAGGCTCAAAGCTCTTTAACTGGAAGTTTCCTGCCTGCATACACTCTCTTTGAATGTGATGGTGAGTTCGATCGGACTCCGTTTGCCACCCTGCGGCTCCCCTTACCGTCCGAGGAGGATGGGACAGATCTCTGCTGACCCCCGGGGCGCCTCCAATCGTGAGAGGGTGACGGGTGGGGAATGCGTACTGTGGGGGGGGCTGCTGCTGTTTCTGGAGGCGAAGGGGACTCCCACTGCCCCCGGTCTTGCCCTGGGGGTGTGTGGAGACTGGCGTGACGGCTGCGCTGACCCTCTTGACAGATGGACTGCGAGTTCGCTCCACGTACTGCAGAGAGAGTGCAGAGGGAGAGACATGAATACACGGGAAGGGGGAGGGGAGGGGGGGGAGGACAAGGCAGGGAACAAGGAAGGAGAGAAGAGGAGAGAGGGGGGGGCGAAGGTTGGAGAAGGGAGGGTATCGGAGGGAGCAAAAAAGCACAGAAAGAAACTGGCGCGAGGCTGTTGAGCTGGACGTGTGCAAGGCACTCAGTCAGGTGGAAAAAAGGAATCTTCTGGGAACGAAACTCAACAGAATGGAGTACTTCACGCGCCCCATACACACGCATGCATGCGGGTGTGCACCTAGACAGGGACAGACTGTATTCCTTCAAGTTCGCCGAAGCTAGGGACATGCACAGGTCCAACTTCCCTTTCGATGATGCCACTCATTCAGATGTGGGTCGATGATTTCGAATGTTCGTAGGGATTGCCAGAAACAGCTCGAGGTGTGTGACATAAATTCAGTATACTACGCGGACACTTCTTTGTTGTCCCTTCGAACACGTGGTGCCTGTTCATCTGCTCTTTGCGTTGATGGGATTCAATGATCCGGCCTCCACACAGCCCATCTCCATGAATTCTCGTGCAAACGCAGCACACCACTTTGATTGTATCGGTATGATGAACTGTGGCTCGAAGAGAAGAACGCAGGACTATTTGCGTACCTCCACGTGCCGAACTATGTTTGGCCACAAGTCTTGAAGGTCTGCACGCACGCAGAAGAGGAAAGGGCTCGGTGAAGCGGGAAGTAGATGGGGAAACCGGGAATGCATGCCAACAGTGAAAGCTAATACATGCATGGACTTACGGGTAGGAGTGCCGGGGGGGTGCGGGGCTCGAAAGTTGACAGCTCCGTCGTACGCCGTCGTCCTGCGAACACCATACATTTCCCTCCGTCTGTGTATCGGGCACAGGTTCAGAAGGCAGTCGGGCAGAGAACACACCTACCGGCTCATTCCTGCAGGTTGGTGATGGGGACGAGCTCTATCTTTCTGCTCCTCCCGTCGTTTTGGCTGAGAAGTGAGAACGCCCGGGTCCAGGTAGGCGCAGACCGGGTGATGGATGCCTCTGCTGCAGGAGTTCTTCATTTCAGTTCATGGTTCGGACACGTACAGTTGCCTCATTCTGGACGGATGACCTGACTGCAGCGCTCGATCATGCATGGACATGTCCATGCATATATTATTAATAACGGGATACACCCAACCAGTTGGGTGAGTGCCTCGGGGGGCCATTTAGGGGGTCGGCCATAATTTGATTGCATGTTGGGCATGTCTTGCCTGCAATGCATGCATGGGCAAATGGCCCGCGGGGGCCACGGCAACCTGCGCAAAATATATATGCTTTTCGGGACCGCGCATGAACACATACATGCAATTAACTCCGTGCGAGTTACTTGAGTACTGGAGGGGCACGTATCATGAAGAGCGAAGTATATATAATATTATAATGCGATCGCGGCTCCGTGCGAGTTGCTTGAGGGGCACATTTTGGAATTTGGGCAACACCGACCGTGACGGAGACAGAACCGAATCCCCCTCCAAAAAATGAAAAAATGCGTTATGCGGATGCGTGCGATCTCAGGGCCTCTCGGCTGATCTCAGCAGAGCTGAGCTGCCCCCCGAGGCGATATAATTAAGCCGGCCCGCGTTCTCTTAATTGATTTACGACCGGTCAGCTCCGTATACGTCATCAACTCTGTATTGGAATTAATTTCGATTAATTTAATTTTAGCTACCTTGCGCTGCCAAACCCCGTCGGGCTCCATGCATGCCCAACAGCTAGTCCATGAGCGCCTTCTGTATTGAAAATTTATTTTTCAAAATTTTTATTTTTACACTTGAAAAAAATAAAGACGATATACAGCGCTTCATTCTTTAATATGTACGTATATGCATATACACGCATTAATTCATATGCATGCATGTATGCTTTATATATATATATATCGAGCGATCCTGTACCATTCTGCACCGCTTCGTGCCCTCAATCCGCACCATTCTCATCAAAGCATTTTCTGCATCGCCTTCGGTCTGCTTCCCAAAAACCGCTGTCGACTTGCTCCCATGAGACGGCAGACGTAGCCCCCTTTCATAAATCACTCACACGTTCCCACAAGGAACAGAAGCAATCAAATAAATCTTTGATTCCCATGGGTCAGCAAGGAAGTGCGCAGAAATCCCTTTTGCGGAAGAAGGCAAACCAGGTGCTTCTGGTGGGTCTTCCAGATGTTGGAAAGACCCTCTTCCTGTACACGGTGAAGGTGAAGTCCCTCAACAACCCTGCAGATGTGGTCAGACAGACAAAGACCGCCTCCAAGTCTGCACAAGAAGCTGGCATGGAGCAAGCAACCAACGAAGTGGTCTCATTCCACTACGAAGAAATTTCCCACGGAAACCAAAAATACGGAGTTTGGGACGTCGCAGGCAATGAGGCGGTCAGTATGCCCAGCTGCACTAACGTACAGAAACGTGTTGCAAGCCTTTCGAGAATCTTTCAGTTCCTTCTCCGAGTTACAATCCAGTTTCGTCCCTCCTGTTGAAAGCCCTTTCTGTCCATGTTCGCCTAGCTCTCCACCTTCAAAAGCCAGGAATTTCCCCCGGCTTTGTCGCCAGTCCAACTGCTCTCATTCGAGGTTTGCGTATTGGGTCCTCTTGTGCACATGCTGGGATATGCGTACAAAAATATCTCCTTTTATGCATTGTCAAATGCATAGCTGTCTCTTTCATACGCAATTCTCTCTCTCTCTCTCTCTCTTCCTCTCCCTCTGTGTGTGTGTGTGTGTGTGAAAGGGTGCGCGCGCGTCAATGCGTGCGTAGTGTGTATATACAATATGGGCAATTGTCCCTGCATTCGTGGAGCAATAGCCTTAGGGGAGGTTTTTGTCTCTCTGTGCCCGTATCTCTGCCCGTCATCTCCTGTATTTCTTTCTTAATATGTCTTTTCCGTATCTGGCTTTGTCTGCCTTTCTGTGTGTCTCTTTGGGACATTCTTTCTCATTGTCCGACTGTCTGTTTGAATGTCTGTCAGTCTGTCCGAATGTCTTTTCTTCTTTCATTGTTTGCTTGAAGGGGAAAAAGAAAGAACAAATGAGTCATTCAGCCAGCCTGTTTGTCCCTCTCGCTGGCCATGTGTCTGCCGGCTTCTTTGCATACCTGTTTCTCTGTCAGCAGATCAATAATGCAGCCTCGCAGTCTCTCTCTCTTTCTGTCCATCTTTCTTTTCTGTCCACCGTGTGGTCGGTTTGAACTTTTCTTCAGTTTCTCTTCTCTTCTCTTCTTCTCAATAAAGGCTTGCCTGCACATCATCTTGCTTTGCTACTACGCAAGGTCACGCGTGTTCTTCCTTCTTGAAATGAAATGAGGGGAGGGATGATGGATTGAAATGAGGGATGATCGATTGAAATGAGGGAGGGATGATGATGGATGCAGATGCGAGAGCTGTGGCTGTTCTACTACCGGCACATCAAATTTGATGCTGTTTTGTTCCTCGTGAAGGGACAAGAGACGTCCTATGAGAAACTCTGCGCGCACATTGAAGAATGTCAGTGAGTTTGTTGGATGAGGCAGGTGCGGAATTAGAGAGCTATTCGAGACAATGAAGTGACTCTCTTGGGAGGCTTCTCGGAGAGAGTCGTTTCTGTGCAATTGATAGAGACGAAAATGACTGATGGAAACGAAGGGGGGCGGCAAAGGGAGATGTTCCTTTCGTCTTCAAGTTTCGAAGCCCCGTAGTCGTTGCCTTGATCGTCTATTTCTCTTCCCCCTTCGCTGCTGTTTTTTGTGGCTTTCCGATTGCTCTTCGTAGTACACAGAGGCGTTGTTAACGGCTGTCGGTGAGTGTATCTGCTGGACGTTTTGACTGCCTTGTTTTCCTTCAGACTGTGTGTTTGTTTGCTTGTACCTCTCGTTTTCGCTCTCGTTCTTTATTTGTGCGTCTGTCTCTTTGTCTTTCTGCGCGCGCCCTCTCTCTCCTCATCAATCATTCGAATGCATTGTTGGAACGAACGCAGCGCGACACCACTTGCGGGTCCTCATGCAAGAAGAGGAGCTGAGAAACGCGGCTTTTGTGATCATCATCAACAAACGTGAGCCAAGCTCGACTGAAGCAGCTGGAATGAAGAACCGCCTTCCCGGAGGGTCTGCAGAGAGCCGCAAAGAGAACAAAAACGCTGCTGCTGCTGCATCCGCAGACATGACAGGCGGAGAAGGGTCCAAACAGCAGCATCAGCAGCAGCAACTACAGCTGCATCATCCTGAGAAGAGCCTTGACTCCGAAGATGTCATCCGCCGGTTGCGTGTAGATGCGGACTCTCTGGAGGACGATGCGTTAAATCCGAAACGGGTGATGGTGTTGGAAATGGACGTGGCACTTGGATGGGATGCTAGAGGGAAAGCTTGGACAGACGAGGACTTGGGTTCGCATGGGGGGCCTCAGGAGGGACCAGCGCTCCCAAAGCTCATCTCTTTCATTGATGGTGTCGTGGATATCAACAAGAGTGGACAGTTAGAATGAATTGTTGAAAGAAAGATTAAGTGAAAAACTGTGAATCGATCATTGCATGATGTTCCGCGAGTCTGTTTAATCATAAAAAAATAGAAAGAAGTGATTCGTTTATTGTTTTAATGTACGCCACGGCAATGCTAGAGACCTAGCTATGGACGTTGGAACGTTGATTGAATGTTAACTCCAATATCATTTAATATTATTAAATTAAAGATGATGATAATAGATGTACATAGTTGTACAATATATATAGTATCAAAAACTGTAAGGTTACATAAATTAAAGATGAGCATGTTTTTGAACCTGATTTAGGTTCACCGCCGCAGTGACTACTTTGAAGTGAACCCTGAACCTTTTTCTAGAACTACTAGTATATATTATACTAGATATATGATGATGATGATGATGTACAAGGTTAAAGCCAGTGAGCCGTATATGCTCAATTAATCCAGCAATTGATTAATCAACTAACATAATGATGAGATTTCACATAAATATTTACCACACTGTCACCAATATGTACATTTAATTTAAATTCACTCCTAGTCTAGCTCCTAGTAGATTCACTCTAGTAACTCTACTATAGAATTGATTTCATTTATATTATTATATAAGGCTAGATATAAGGAAACATGGGCAGTGTAAGCTGTTTTACAGGAGTTTTAGTACTATCAGATAGTATTACAGGTGGTTAAAATCTGATAGACATCGGTTGGTTTAGTCTAGCAGTCAATGTCAATCTCGAGCATTCTTAGTGATGACGTCAAGCAGACACATCAAGCATGTACTTAATTCATTAAAATTACTTAATGAAAGCATGCCCGACTTCACGATGCGCGGCCTCGTGATACACCCATGTATACTATATGGCCCGGATCCCCCATCCGGCCCATATCTGCCTGACGCTTGCCAGCCCTTTATTACTCAGTCTTCTTATTAGGTGGAATGCCTCTCACACTTGCCCGCCTTTCAAGCTAACGTCCACGCTTGGCTCTGAAGACTGATATATTAATCATGTATCCATCAAGCGATCGGACAATCAATTTTTATGCTTATCTATCTTCTCATTAAGCGCCTATCTAGCATGCCCTCGAGCTATCGAGTCATCATTATACATTGTCTCTCACCCTATGCCTTTTCTCCCTCACACTGCCCGTCTGTCATTTTTCTTTCCTTTTGAAATTAGCGATCCTTTCTTTTGCTCTCTCAAGATTCTTCGCTGGCTCCCACGAAGCATCCTTCACTCCAAACCCTTTCCATTTGACTAAATAATGTTGCTTTCCTGAAATTCTTTTGCTGTCCAAAATTCTATCTACCTCATACTCAGGGCCCTCGAACCTCGGAAGTCTAACTGCAGGTGGAAGGTCACCTGGCTCTCTCACATACTTCTTCAGATAGTTCATATTCACCACAGGATGAATACGAACTCCTGCCAGGAAGATCAACTCATACGCTTCCCGTATGATTGCCCTCTCTACCTCAAAAGGACTAAACCACACAGGCTCAAGCTTCGTCTTTACTCCCTCCGGCCTTCTTTCTTGTTCGAAAAATTCTCTATGCACCAAGTTGAACACCCAATCTCCTGGACCCAATTCCAGTTCCTTATGATGACGATTATAGTAGCGAGCTGCCGTCTCTCTTGCTTACTCCAGGCACTCTTTCGCTTGTGCCATCTCTGCCCTGTGTCATGCAACGAAGTCAGCTGCTGCCGGAGACAGCGAACTTCCCCAAACAGGCACTGCAGGCAGTCGGATTGGATCAAAGCCTTACACAAATCTAAATGGTGAGAGACCTGTCACTGGATGTACACTGTCTCTATATGTAAACTGACATGCCGGCAAAGCTTCGGCCTAGTCTTCCTGATGGTCCATCACAAAACACCTCAACATCTCCCTGATCGTTCTGTTGTTTCTCTCTGTCTGTCAGTCTGTCTGTGGGTGTCTGGAAGAGCTCATCTTGATTTTTGATTTCCAGAGTCTTTGCAATTCTCGCCAAAATGCAGAGATGAAGCAAGGATCGCGATCAGAGAGAAGAGAACGAAACATACCGACCAAGCACACCACTCTCTTGAATACAATCGATGCTGTCTCTTCTCCCGTAACCTCTTCCCATACCGGGATGAAAAATACTTCCTTTGACAAATGATCAACAACAGAGAGAATTCTATCCACAATTCTTCTCTAGTACAGCGTTCTCAGCAGACCAAATAGGAAATCGAGAGAAAAAGATTCATACAGATACTCAGGGATAGGCAAAGGATTGAGCAGACCAGGCCTTTTCTGGGTGGAATGTTTTGTTCTCTGACAGGCATCACACCAAGCCATATACTTCTTGATTGATAAATACATGTTGGGCCAATAGAACTTACTGTTCAGCTTAAGAAATGTCTTTTCTGGCCCCAGATGTCCTCCGACCACCATGTCATGATGCTCAAAGATCATCTGCCTCTGCAAAACATCAGTCGGAATGGCCAATCTGTCTTTAAAATAAAGAAAGCCATCAACGAGAGTGAATAGTTGAATTCTTATTTTCAAGTGTCGAGGCACAGGCACCTCTGGATGCTTCAATACTTCGATAAGCTCCTGAAAGAATCTTTTTTTTTTTTATTCTCCTTTCACTTCCTTCAAGAACTCTTCATTCACATCCACTCTCATCTCAGTGCCTGCCAACAGTCCTTTTGCTTCCTTGTCTTCTTCCTTTCTCTTTTCAGTCTTTTCTTCCGCTCCTTGCTTTTGCTCAGTTCTCACAGGCTTTCTGCTCAATGCATCTGCCACCCGATTCTTGCTTCCAGGCATGTATCGAGGCGTAATACCTATCTGGTCCAACAACAAAACCCAACGACGCATGCGAGGAGATATTTGCATTCGATCGGCGGTCGACGTGACTATCTTCAAACTTTTATGATCACTCCATACCTGGGTCGTGCATGAAATGTACGGATGCCAGATCTTGACTGCAAACACACAAGCAAGGAACTCCTTGTCTCTGATGTGGTAGTTCTTCTCTGCTGGGCTCATTGTTTTCGAAGTAAATACACACGGCCGAAGGATCTTGACACGTCGATCCTTCTGCATAAGCACAGCAGCAACAGTCGCAGTCTTTTTACATGCATCAGCAAAACTTTTGAATGAACGAGTAGGATTAGGAATGTATAATTCAGTCACCTGCTTGACTGCTTCTTTGACTGCCTCAAAACTTGCCTGCTGCTCTTCTTTTTACTCAAACTTCACCGTCTTTTTCAGCAAGCGATAAAAAGGCGCAGCCTTTTTGCTGAATTCAAACATAAAACGTCTCACCCAAGAAGCCAAACCAAGAAAAGGACGCAACTCACCAGTTTTCTATCTCTTCTGTTTTCTTTGTCTCTGGTCTCACTCCTTTTTTTGAGATCCTCAGCCCCAAGAATGTCACCTCTCTTTAAAAAAAATGATACTTCGACAGCTTTGCAAACAGATTTGCCTGTCTAAGGAGAAAAAGAACATGAGACACATGCCGTTCATGCTCCTCTCTTATCTTTAAATGAATTAGAATATCATCTAAAAATATAGATACATACCAATCAAGGCACTCCCTCAACACATACTGAATCAATCGTATGGCTGCCGGAGGGGCATTCGTTAATCTAAAAGAGACCACCAGCCATTCATAATTCCCATACCTCGTCGTGAAGGCTGTTTTGGGCATGTCTTTCTCTCTCATTCTCATCTGATGGTAGTACTGCCAAAGATCAAGAGCTATGAAAAATTTTACCTCATATAGCCCATCGATCAAATTTTGAGGATGAAGTAATGGATGCTTGTCTTTCACTGTAATTCTATTCAATCCCGTATAGTCACAACACATCCTCATTATCCCATCCTTCTTTGCTACAAATAAAACTGGTGCTGCAAAAGGAGAACAAGACAGTCGAATGAATTCTTGCTTCAAATATGTATCAATTTGCTTCCTCAATTCATCCAGCTCACCTAAAGAGAGACGATAGGGTGGGCGAGCTGGAGGTGGGTGTCCTGGTTTGAGATCTATCTTGAAGTCAAGTCCTTCCCCCCTGGACAGTGGCAACCCTGTCAAAGAATCAAAAAAGAGAGATGCATTGTCTGCCACAATTCTCTTCATATCGATCGGCATGGTTGATTTCTTCAGGTACTCATGAACCTCAGTCAATTCAGGCGAAGAGAGAACAGGATGATCAGAAGGAAAAAAAGAGAGAAAATCTTCATTCATTGGCTCACTACCCCTAAATCCCTTTCCATTATCCCCAGCATTCTTTCTCCCCCCATCTTCACTGACTTCATACAATTTCTGAACCCTGCAGGCAACCTCAGTGGACTCATCAAAAGGGATTTTTGTTTGCAGTCTGACTAGATGGCAGACAGCTCCTTTCCGGATCGCCTGCTTTGCCTGCACAGAAAAGAGAAGAGGAGGAGTACTGAATGTTTGTTCCTAATCCTCTTCCTCCAACTTCATATCTGGAACCCAATAAATCAATTTCCCTCTAAACCAAAAATGCAGACTTTGAGATGACCACTGTAGTTCAAGCTCATAGACATGACCCCACTTTGTCCCTAAGATCAAATCATACTCATCCAGGTTGGCCAACATTGTACCCACTGTCTCTTGATACCCCTGAATGTTAATCGGCACTGTGAGTGCACACTCACAGACCGACCAAGTTTTCGAGAACTTGAGGGCACCATGTAAGTTGACGGGTTGTCTCAATCACAAGTTTTGAGTCCCTCTGCTCTTATCACCTCATCCGTCTCGAAACCTCCGTAGATCGTTCGAACTCCCCTACCTGCCGGTTTCCTTCCACCTCTTCCTCTTCTTCTGGGACCACCGTCTCTGCATCGGATTCCCCTTCTCCACTGTGACTGGCCCAGAGGTGGCCATGCTTGGACGGTTGGGAATGGAGCTCCAAACCCTCTGCGATCTCCCTGATATCCGCCTCTGCCCTGCCCCCATCCCTCCTGCCTGAAGTCTCCACGGAATTTCCCGTAGTCCTGCGAGTCCTGAGGGTTCCCTCCGCCAGTGAGTCTCCACATTCCAGAGAAGTTTCCGCCGAGTCCAGAGAAGGGACCTGGACACTGTCTAGCAGTATGTCCTGCGAGACAGCATCTGAAACACCTTCTTTCTACAATGCAGAGAGACCTCTCTGCCGGTGTGAGTGGTGGTGGGAGTTGACGGACCCCATACAGGTCTATGGGGACGGGCCCTTCCTCTTATTCCAGTGAAGAGTTGCGTCAGGCACTCTTCCCACCACTCTCAAAGGCACTCGGCCTTTGGAAGTCTCGTATCCCACCTCGCGGTCCTTCTCCACTAAAGAGAAAGACCTCAAGCTCGCTTGCCGTCTTCATGGCGATGACCAAGTTGACCGGATACGCCTTGTTTGTTTCAAAGCGGACATCTGCTGGCAAACCAGAGATCTAGTCTTCAACGATATCTTCCTCAATTAACCGGCCCTTCAGTTTTGCGACAAGCGGCTTAAATCGCTTGTTGTAGTCATCGACCCCAGCTCCAGTGCATTGGCACTTCTTCAGGTCCTTTCTAGCCTTCTGTCTAGCCAGTGTGTCTAAATAGTGCTCGATGAGGGCAGCGTTCAACGACTCCCAGTTCTGGAATGGTCCGTTCTTGACCTCATGTCAAACCATTCCTTCAGGTCCTGGGACATTCTGTTCTTTGCCCCCAGTACCTTATTCAGGTCCAACACTTTCTCAAGTTTGTAGAAATCTTCTACGTCTTTCAACCACCTGGTCAGCTTGGCCCTCACTCTAGAGAACAGAGCAGGGGCCTCACACAGCTTCATGTAGTGCGACGAGGACGCGGTTGTACTTTGGGCTGGCGTAATGGCAGGTGATGTCACCGTTGCCTAGACAGATTTCTGAGGGGCTTGAGAAATAAGTAATTGCAGAGTTTCTCCATACAGGTTTTGCGTCACCTGCATAGAGTTAATCCGCTGAGACAGTCTTTCAATGGCCCCGACGATCTGTAAAATCCCTGGAGCTAGTACATCCTCTGTCATACCTTCCATCGACGTATGGAGTCGACAGTTGGTAGACTGAACCAGTCTGAGTACACTGAATTCAACAAGAGCGCTCTCCCTTAACTGAGGGTAGAACGAGGCTCTGAACTACCAGATGTAAGCTGTTTTACGGGAGTTTTAGTACTATCAGATACAAGTGGTTAAAGTTTAAGAGGCATCGGTTGGTTTGGTCTAGCACTTAATGTCAATCTCGAGAATTCTTAGTGATGACGTCAAGCAGACACATCAAGCATGCACTTAATTCATTAAAATCACTTAATGAAAGCATGCCCGACTTTACGATGCGCGGCCTCGTGATATACCCATGCACGCCATGTGACCTGGGTCCCCCATCCGGCCCACATCTGCCTGACGCTTGCCAACCCTTTATTACTCAGTGTTCTTATTAGGTAGAATGCCCCTCACAGGCAGGCAAGCGCGGACAGAGGATGCAACTTCACCCCACTCGTAAATGCGGTCGACGGGACGATGGGGCGGGAGGCTAAGATGTTCTTGAAGAGGGTGGCAGAGCGATTGAGTGAGAAATGGGGGCAACACGTGAGCAAGATATGCGGCCGGATCCGAGCCCGACTGCAGATTGTCCACCTAAAAGCGGCAAACGCATGCATTCGGGGGACCAGAGGAGTGCAGGGGGAGGGATGGGAGGAAGGAGGAGTAGGCAGTACGCTGGTCATGACTAAGGGATAGGAAGTACTGAGTAAATGCCGAAGAAGGCATTCGGACGGAGGAGCGTCAAGTATGAGGTCGCATGAGAGAGAGAGCTAGCAGCGAGAGCAGTAACCAGGACAGAAGGAAGAGACGAAAAACGCATAGGCCAGATGCTAGGAACAAAGTTTAAGTCAATGCCCCCCCTAGATATAAGGGCCATAATAAGGCTCTACACATATATGGCCTTCAAAGTTGGTCAAGTAGGGCAAGAGCGGGAAAGACAAACCATACTCTTGTATTCTGCACTCTCAGCATTGCATGCAGGCTTACGCTTCCATAATAGGCCGAACATGCTTCCGAAGGCTTGTATACAAGAAGTCTATCTCTCTCCCCCTTCCGCAGCTACAGAATAAAATGAAAGCATGCAAGCAGCGAAGCTCGTAGTAACGTCAAATGGGGGAAGGGGGGCATTGACTTAAAGTTTGTTCCTAGCGTCTGGCCTATACGTCTTTCGTCTCTTCCTTCTGTCCTGGTTACTGCTCTCGCTGGGAAGGCGAATAGAATTCATGCAAAGGCCCCACCCATGCAAGCTTTTCTCATCTCCGAATTTTTTTCGTCCAGTCCCCCGCAGGACGTCACCTTGAGAAAGCGAAAGCGACGGTTCTCGATCAGCACACAGACCGACGTCCTGCGTGGATCGATGCTGCTCATATCTTCCCTTCTCTTCCCTCGAAATTTCCTCTAATGTTCGAACTCGACTTGGTCGATCGGTCGAGTTGACAGACTTTCCTTCTTGGGTCCTTCCCGCCTCTCTGCCTCAATTTTTTTTTTTACTCACTCGACTGCTATCATGGTGCTTGATGATTCAGAAAACAGGGAGACTGGGAGCTGGATGACCTCGTTGGATAGTGTGTGCTGCATAGGCCGGAATGGATCTGGGTATCTCGAAGACTGCCTGTCCACCCTTCTGGCTTCCTTTCTGTAGCCTGGCTTTTCATTCCCCAAAAAATAAAGGAAGGACGGAAATGAAACATCGACGTACTCATTTCCCGCCCCCCGCCTCTCTCCTTTTGATTCGATTCCGCCTGTCTGCCTGCCTGCGCACTCACGGCATGCGCAGAACCAGACTTTGCTCCCCTCTGTCTCTCTAGCTCGAGCTCTCCAATCCAACCTAACATTGAAGTGAAGATGTGGCTCTCTCTGCCTCTCTGTCGCTGCTTGATCGAAAGACACTGACTGTCCTTCGGAGCTGCGTCAGGCAAACAAGAGAACGTTCGATTTGCCTAAGAGAGACCCATACAGACCTCCAGCAGGTCTTTTCTTCTTCTTCCTCCTCCTCCTCCTGTCGTCCCACCCAACCCCCGATTGTTTGTCTGATTGAATTCGTCCGTCAACAAATGCACACACGCACATGCATTCATTCATTCAAGTCATGCGACAACATTCATTACTTGACTGCATATATATCTCCTCCTTCCTTCCTGCTTTCTGTCTATCAGACTCTTTCGTTCCGAACTCAAGCGGGAGGCGCACCGATCCATCGATCGATCGATTTGAGCGGGTAGTTATCCCCCAACCAACCCGACCCGTCCATGCATGCATGCATGCATGCAGAGAGCAACCCCGTACTGTCTTTCCAACCCGCCATCTCACTCGAATTTCACACATGTACACGCACACACCAAATTTAAGGGTTGGCAAGAGAGACCGACCGATCGATCGAGAGACGCCTTCGTACCCCAGATCTGTCTTGCTTCACTTCACTCACGCACGCAGGCAGTTGTATGGTAAGACTGGTCGGTCTGTACGGAGCAATCTAACAGCATATTGCAAAGTCCTTAGGAGTGCGCGTCTTTTTTCTTCTCTTTCGGAAAGCGCACTGGCTGCATGCCCAGCCTCGACTCTGGTCGGGAGCGCGGTTCAAAACGAGAGAATCAGGTCAAGCGATGGATATACCGACGTTGGCTTGCAGCCTTCCTTTCCCTTCTTTCTTCTTTCACGTGTACCTCTCTCGGCCCGCATTCGACCCTGGTGCTATGGCTTGTGAAAGGAGTTCTCGCCTTTCTCTCTCTCTCTCTCTCTCTCACACACACACACACACACACACACACACACACACTTCCTGACTTTTTGAGGGACGCAAAGAAAGAAAAAAGCAAGTGACAAGCAAGTACAAATTGGGAGGGAAAGGAGAGTTAGTGAGGCAAGACACTGACGGAACCGAAGAAATTTGTTGATTGATATATGATGTCGCAGAACCTCTGAACAGACGGACAGCCTGTTGCTTGAAGAATAGACAGCCAGACAGACATACAGACTATATGTTTCTTCTTCTCCCTTCTTTTCTTCATACATACAGACGGACAGCCTGCTGTTTGAAGAATAGACAGACAGACAGACAGACAGGCAGACCGACAGACAGACAGACAGACAGACAGACAGGCAGACCGACAGACAGACAGACAGACAGACACATTCATTGACGGCGCGACGCACAGCTACGACGAAGACATGCAATAGTTCTGCCTGCCTGCCTGCCTGCCTCCCGTCTGTATCCGCCAGAGGATACTTCCAGTTATGAGTGAGGAAGGAGGAAGTCCCGATCGATCTCTCTTTCGTGATTTGTTCGATCGAATTCATTGATTCACTGATTGATTCATTGACTGATGAGAGAATTAACGATCGACTGGCTTCCCGGCACACAGGCAGGCAGGTAGGGAGGGACGGACGCGATTGCAAGCACATGATGAAATTCTCATTCTTTGCCAACAAAAAGAACATCAGAGGAGAGAGACAGGCAGGCAGGCAGACAGCGACATAATGCCACTACGCAAGAGCGAGGGTAGGCAGGCAGGCAGGCAGGCAGGCAAGCAGGAAGGCAGAGAGGAGAGGAAATGAACGTCCTCAGTCAAATCAAGTGAAGAAAAAAGATGTCGCCGGGAAGCTGCACTTCCTGCAGGCTATCATTCGTAGAAGGAGACCCAAGCAGAAGACTTTATTGGGGGAAGAGAAAAGTGAGCGAGCAAGCGAGAAGGAAAGAAATCCAGCGAAGAAGTTACAAAAGTTGTTGTTGAGAAAACCGTCGGCCAACATTTGATTGCGAACAACACGCAAGCAATCAAATGAGCTTGGAAGGGAGGAAGGAAGGAGGGGGTGGAAGCAAGAACGAATGAGGGAGTTTGGAAACGAAAAAGAACAACAAGTTACGCAAGTGGATCGACATTAACTTCCCATCTTTGACTTGGCTACTTTCCCGTCATTGCCTCTCTGGCTTGGCTGTCTTGCCTCTATGCCACAGAGAGAGCGGCACACCGCCACGCCAGCATCCATGCCGCCTTGTCGCGTTGTCGTACAGGCATGTGCATTCATTCATCCTTCTTTCCCCTCCGTCATTCAGTCTGTGTCTTCATTCACTGACTCTGACTTCATGACGAGAGTTAGAGAAAGAGAGAAAGAACGCGATCACGAAATTGGAAGTCGAGCTGGTTTGTGCATGCATCAGGGACATAGTTTCTTTCCATGCTTTCATCGACCCGACACACAGAGACTCCAACCGACTGACAGAGGCAAGCAGAGTTGCAAGATGATCTCATTCTTGCTTGCAGGCATGAGGTGTGACCAGCTCCTTTTCTTTTCTCCACCAACACCCATACATCAAGGTCCGATTCAGAAGAGAGTCGACACACGCAGACAAAATCAACATTAGGTATCAAGGAAAGAAAGCATCATGCGACGATGAACAGCAAACACAAAAACATGCCAGTGAGGGAGGGAGTGAGTGGACGAAGAATAAATGAATAAACCAGGCGACTGCGGCATGAGCATGAGCCTCGCGCCACCAGTCGACCGGGGCGGGGAAGGGAAGAGAGGTTCGGGGAGAAAAACTCCGTCCTTCCAGCGGTGCCCAGAAGGAATGCCCAACCATGCAGAGACCTTTTTGATTGATGGCTCGTTGGCCAGTCAGTCTCTTGCCTGATGGATGTGTCAATTAATGCATGCATGAATGAATGAATGAATGGAAGAAAGATCAGTGCCAGGATGGGGGGGCGGGTGGAGAAATAACATCAGCAAATTCATTCTGAACAAATCTTCCTCTTCCGTTTAATTCATCTCTCTTCCTTTCCTGCTTTATTTTATCCAAGCGACGACCGTCGGTATCGCAAGTAGAAGGAAGGCGTGAGAGGGAAAAGGAGGAAGGACGACAGGAACGAAGGAAGCAATGCAGTCATGCATGACGCCGGTTCCATGGATGCTTTTTCGTTCATCGTCTCTTCGGCAGATGGGTGAATGGACGGGCGCAATTAGGGGATGGTTGTCGTCAGTCGGTCGAGAATACGCATGCACGCATGCATTCATGTTTTGGTGACAGGTAAATGAGAGAAGAGAAGAGAGGTACGCACTGAAATGAAAAAAACAAAGCAAAGCTAACTGTCTGTCTGCTTTCGAACTTCAACAACCAATGAATGCATCACTGACTCATTCACGCGTTGATTGATTTCTTCGTCCAGAACACATCAATCGATCACGCAGTCCACCCTCCCTCCCTCCCTCCCTCCTCGTTGCTCTTTTCTTTTGTTTCTTTCTTTCTTTCTTGATCGAGTTGAGTTGAGTTGAGTTGAGTTGAGGAACAAGACTGGTCGCCAAAAAAAGAAAAGAAGAGGAATGGCTGCTCCTTCCTCCACTCTTTTCTTTCAGCATCCACCCCTCCATGTGTCTCTCTCTTTGTTCTCTCCTTTTCTCGAAGAGCGATGGGGTACCTATGCCACCCCCCCCCTCAGACAAACACAAACAAAAGGATTGATTGAATTGTCGGAAGGAAGGAAGGAAGGAAGGAAGGAAAAGGTGAGTGTGGCACGTGCACGCACGCCTTTGGTTGGTATCTCTCAATGCCTAATCAATGCCTGTGTCCATGCGCATGCGAGTGCATTGCCCGTCCCTCCCTCCCTCCCTCTTTCTCTCTCTTTTACAGACCCCCTTCTTTCCCGCTCCATCCCCCCCCGGAAGAGAAAAACAGCCAAGGGAAAGGATTGGCAAAGTTGTTTTTATTGTGTTTGTTGTCCATCAGAGGACAATCCTTTTCTTCTTTCTTGCGCCCCTTCTTTTTTTCGCTCTGTCTGTCTGTCTCTCTCTCTCTCTCTCTGTTTCCCTTCCCTCTCACTTCAGTACTGGGGCTCCCGGTCTCACCCGAGCCACCCTGTCCTCAACAAGGCGCATTGCTTCGACAGTCGCTTCTTCAGTCCCCACCAAACTCAGCAGGCGGAAAGTGATGCGGATGGTGTTGCCACTCCCAGCCATTTCCGCTGTAAGGGCAGACGCAGAGGCTGCTGTCGCTCCTGCCTCCGGAAGTTGCGGCGGCAAAGAGGTGGGGGGGGTGATGGCTCCGTCCGGTGAGTGGAGGGGAAAGACGGTGGTGGTACACTGCAGCGAGCGAGTAAGCAGCCATGCATGAAGTCACTCACACTTAAAGAAGGAAGTGATGGGGGGGAATGAGGAAGGCCGCTTGGTTAAGGGAAGAAAAGGAAATGGAAGGTCAAGACTTCGAATCGAATCGATGAAAGGAGCGAAATGGTCCTGGAAAGCACACGACAACTCTCTCTGTCTCTCTGTTGTGTTTTCTCCTGCAAAGCTCATCAAAGGGGGGGATCAGACTGGATCGCTCAGCTGCTTACGGACCGACAGAAAGGAAGGAAAGAGACAAATCAGTGAGCAGACGTTCAGACCAAAAGAGAGAGGGAGGTATTCGGTGAGGCTGATTGACACCAAAAGAGAGAGAGGAATTCGGTGAGGCAGATTGAGAGAGACCAAAGATGTATCAAACTCACACGTAATAGGGACACTCTCTCGCACTTAATTTTCCTCATTTTCTCTTTCTCTGACGCGCACACGGAGGCAGGAAGCAAAACCGGAAGAGGGAGGGGAGAAAAGGAAGGACGGACGGACTGACTAGCTGACTGACTGACCACGTCTGGAGGAAAGCCTGCGGGCGGAGGCCCGTCCCCCACTGCTTGTGGATGGGGGGGGGCGGGCGGGACGTCTCGCTCGAATCTGGTCTCGGGTGCTGACACACTGATGATAGCACCACTGAGCAGTTGGAGCTCCGTGATCCTCCTCCCCCCTGCTCCGATGAGCATGGAGACGATCGGGTCCGGAATCGCAATCTGCTTGCTGCACGTAAGTTTGTGTGTTTACTCAACCAGACAGAGTACATGCATCCATGCAAGGGTTTTTCAGAAGATGATCGAGAATCAGAATTCGGCAGGCAGTCACCTTTTTTCTAATAATACAACACCAATTCATGCATATGCTGTTAATAAAAAAGCCTGACTAGACATTCCTCGACCTGCTTCGACATGCGTTTGTCCTCCTTCGTCTTTTCGTGATTGTGTACACTTTCCCATTCAAAAACGAAAAAAGACTTGACAGGGGAAGAGACTGCGTTATCCCCAAATTTGTTTACGCATGCATGTTCAGGAGACGATGTGCCGCAGACAGAATTCGCGTATGCCCACTTGGAACATGGCCTTAATTTTGCGTGCGTCATCTGACACAAAGCGATGACATGCAGAAGCTGAACCAACCATTTTCTTTGCCTTGCTTGTTCTTGTCTTGCCCCGGCCTCTCTTCCTTTCCTAGACTACTTCTCCTCTCAGCCCTTCCATTAACCCCCCCCCCCCCCCCC
>JAHBMJ010000090.1:5660-17984 GCA_018398765.1 Chromera velia | reverse complement strand
CCCACCCACATATAGACACACCTGACGGGCCCGTTTGTTTCCAGTGCATTCCATGTCGCGAGTTTGTTGCGCAGAATGCGAGCGCCCAGCTCGACTTCTTCGGGACCACCGGAGACGAAGACCTGATTTCAGAAAGAAGAAAAGGAAGAAAGAAAGAAAGAAAGGGAGAATGAGGCGCGGACGAACAAAGAAGTCCCGGAAAGCTAGAGGCAGAAAGGAAGACAGACTATAAAACTTTTCTTTCCCTTTTCCCCTCCTTTCTTTCAGAGGGGAAGACATGAGATCGCAAATGAAAACGAAAGAATTGAGGCAGGAGTCAGGAAGAAAACACAACGAAAGAAAAAAAGAAAGAAAGAAAGAAAGAAAGAAAGAAAGCAAGGAAGAAAGAAAGAAAAATGGAAAGAACAAAAGAGAGAAAGAGAGAGAGAGAGAGAGAGAGAGAGAGAGAGAGAAAGAGAAAGAGAAAGAAAGAAAGAAAGAAAAAAAGAAAGGGAGAGAGAGAGAAAGAAAGAACGAACAAAAAAAGGAAGGAAAAAAGAAAGACAAAAGGAAGATAGAAGAAAGAAAGAAAGAAAGAAAGGAAAGAAAGAAAGAAAGAAAGAAAGAAAAGAAAGAAAAGAAAGAAAAGAAAGAAAAAAGAAAGAAAGAAAGAAAGAAAGAAAGAACGAACGAACGAAAGAGAGAAAGACAGACCGTATGTTTCTTCTTCTTCTCCCTCCTTTTCTTCATGAACACAACAGACAAAAAGAAAGAAAGAACAGAGATAAAAGAACAGCACCAACAACCAAACAGCGTGGGCAGGGGGCCCGAAAGGTGAGAGTTAAGCACCCCTTGCCTCTCCACCTCCCGACAGACTTTCACGTGATCACTGGGTTCACACGTTAATCCTCTGCTGCTTCCACTTAAGACAAGAAAGAGAAGAAAAGAAGACAAGACGAGAAAAACCAACAAATAGAAAAAGAAACAAGAAAAACAAAAAAAAGAAAAAAACTGCACGTGGGGACCAGAGACAGACAGACAGAAGGAGAGAAAGAGAGAAAGAAAGAAAGAAAGAAAGAAAGAAAAGAAAGAAAGAAAGAAAGGAAGAAAGAAAGAAAGAAAGAAAGAAAGAAAGAAAAAAAGAAAGAAAGAAAGAAGGAAGGAAAAAACAAAAGACAGAAAGAAGATCCGAAAAATCGATCCAGATTGCGGGAATACGTTTTCTAGAGACAGTAAAAAGGCCGAGAAAGGGAGAGGGAGATACATGGAGAGAGTCATTGTTCACACCCTTCGGCCCCATCTGACTGACAGGTTTGTATCCGTGCTCATCGGTGTCACTGCCACAGAAGAAAGTCGCTCCTGCAGGCAGGTGAGGGGATCAAAGAAGCAAAAGTAACTAACGACATGCATGTGGACACGGGACAAAAGGAACGCACACGCTCTCCCTCAACAGAGAAGAGAAGACAACAGAAGGGGAGGGAGAAACTTCAAAAGACAGAAAGAAGCACACACGAAAGGCCGACAAGGTGGTCAGTCTCTTTTAGAACAAACAAACAGACCACGTGGCTTTTCAATCCGGAGAGAAGCCAAATGACTTCAAACCACAGACAATATGACCTCTTCTGTCTTGCTTTCCTTCTTTCCTTCCTCCCTTGTTTCTCCAGAGAGACAGACTATATGGTTTCTTTCCCTCCTTTTCTGAGAGACAGACAGACTATATTGTCTTTACTTGACTTTTTCGCTTCCTTTCTTTCGGGCAGACTATATGTTTCTTCTTCTCCCTCTTTTTCTTCATGAACACGGACAGACAGACAGACTACATCGTCCTGTCTTTCCTTTCCTCTTCCTTTCGTTCCAGACAGACAGACAGACTATATGGTTTCTTCCCTCCAGACAGACAGACAGACAGACAGACTATATGTTTCTTCTTCTCCCTTCTTTTCTTCATGAACACAACAGACAAAAAGAAAGAACAGACAGACAGACTATATGTTTCTTCTTCTCCCTTCTTTTCTGACAGACAGCCTGACAGGCAGACAGATAGACAGATGATAGGCAGATAGACATACATACATACAGACAGACAGACAGACAGACAGACAGATGGATAGACAGACAGACTGAATTTCTTCTTTTTGTGTTCCCTCATTCTCTTCATGTACAGACAGATAGGCAGACAGACCTGAGAGTGAGTTCAAATCGCGAAGACATCCCCCCTTGTTGCCCACCAGACGGGGGGTTCTGTAGGCTGGCACGAAGACAGTCTCTCTGACGGTTCCCTCGCGCTCCCCCCCAATATCCCCGGCCCCCCGTGTGCCCCCGGAGTTCTGCAACGCGTTGTCCGTGTGCAAGGCCCTCTCACCCCCAGACGTGAAGAACGCTTTTCGCCCCCCCACTGAATAAGCGCCTGTGTGAGGCAACCGAGAAGACTGCCCTGTCCCCCCATGCAGAATCTCTCTCTCTGCCCCCCTGGAAAACCCGTCAGGGACTGCCGCGGACGGGTACTGAGGGTAAGGGAGGGTTTGGGGATCTGGCTGAGCTTGAGTGTGTTGGGGGTGCTGCCAGGTGGAGGGGAAGAAAGATGACCTCTCTTCGCTATCTCTTCTGCTGTTGTCTGTTGCACCGTGGGGGTGCATTGGGTGAAGACTTCCCGAGTTTCGATGTGGTGGATGCAGATCTGTAGGTGATGCTGCAGTTGTTGAGGTGTGGGACCTCGGCTTGCTACCATCTGCGAGGCTGGTTGTTTCCGGTGGAGTCGGCGGCAAAAGCGAAACGAGCGATTGGCACGCCGCCATTTTCGCATTTCTGTCTCCCCTGACGGAGAGCGTCACACGGCTGCCGACGACCCGACTGTCTCGTAGTGCATGTCCAGAGAACAGCAAGGAAGCCCTGGTGAGATATTCCACCATGGAGGCGTGGTTGCTTACTCTCAGAAGCTCCGCCACGATCTCCGGGACCAAAAAGTCCAAAGGGATGTCCTTGCCGCCGCAGCTGCCCAGCACGTGGAGAATATTCCCTCGACTTCCCTCCAAAACGAGTACTGCAAGCAGAAACGAAAAATGTTGTGTGCGTGATACAACCCCCCCATCCACCCACCGACCGACTCACGCAATCCATCCACTCACGGATTCACGCACTCACTCACTCAAAGTCTCAAATGATTAATCCCCACATCTCTTCACACGTTCTTTCACACACCGAACCACACCCAGCTGAATTCTCTAGCTAATGCTCACTTGACTCCCGGCCCCACCACGCCAGTCTGCGAGAACAAGGAAAGAGCGCGTTCCCTTTCACTAACGATCACGAGCCTCGGGTTCCCTGTCCAGGACAAGCAGCAAAGAAAATATCTCACCGACCGAATGCATGCGGGAGGGCCTCGAAGCCCCCTGTCTTACACGTCAGGTTCTGGGTGCGGCACAAGTCAACAACGAAGTGTACTTCCGCTTCACTCCAGACAAGGAGCGCGATCGCGCACATCAACCGATCAACCTCGCTTCCCATAGTCGACCTGTCTTCATGAGGTATGCCTGTGTCTAGGCCTCGCTGCTCTGGCGCAGGGGCACAAAAGGTTGCTGATGATGGGACGGCACCGGCGGGGATTCTTCTTCCTGGCGGGTCTTCCATGTTTGACCGACTGATTCTGATACAACAAACAACGACACCTTCCTTGGGGGCGACGTAAAATTCAGACCAGAGAAGCAAAACTGAGACTGCCTGTTTAGCAGCGAAAGAGCCAGTGAGAGAATTTCCGGCAATTCCCTGATATCTGGCGGAGTTACGAACACTTACTGAGTACGTGCACAACGAAGTCTCTGCTCACTTCTCAACCGCGTCACCCTCTTTGCCACGGTTTTCCTTCACTAAAATCCCTTGGTAATTCACTGGACCTTACACGCAACTGTCAGAGTCGAACACGTACACACTTGAGCTCGTAGGAAGATTCAAAGAAGGAGAATCACTATTAATATATGAATCACCCTGTTTCACAACTACATCGTATATCTACGTGGCCATCACATGCAGTTTTGGCGTCAGACATGCCGTGGCCATGCAATGAAAAACCCCTCCTTGCCATGCATGCAGCCTCGCACACGCCGGGCCCAGCTTGGGAAACGGAACGATCCGTCAAAGAATCAGAATTCAATTGGAAGCAAAGGTGCTTTGCGTTCATTCAGCGAGGGAGCCATCACTATGGTCAGTCATGGCGCATCGCAGCTGTCAGCGGCGTCTTTGAGTAGCACGGTGGTAGTGGTTTCCATTCTCTACCGACTCGAGCGCAATCACCAAATCGGCTTCTTCACTACCCTCATCCTCCGACCTCCCCCTCCCTTTTGTCTATCCTCTGTGCAGCCGAAGCAGACAAAGGACATTCGGGACTTCCTTCAGAAGGCCCGCAACAGGAAGGACTCAAAGGGTCAGTGGAGTAAATCGCCACTATGACAATCATTTTCATCAACTGATCGGCATTCTCGTGCTCGCATTATGGGTTCTCTGCGTGTATCTCCCTCCTCTCCCGTTTCTCGACCCGAGAGTATCTGCATTCTCGTCTGCCATTTTGATTGTCGGGTGAGTGACTGTCCTTCCTTCGGGTGGGTTGCCATGATGGCTGCAGAGGTTAGAGTCCTGAAGTCCCCCGACAAGAAGACCAAGTTCAAGCTCCGCTGCTCTCGCTATGTCTACACCCTTGTGGTGACCGACAAGGATAAGGCGGACCGTCTGTCCCAGTCCCTTCCTCCCAGTAAGTCGAACCGAATAAGACAGAAGATCATGTGGACGAGGCAAGACGTGAGAACACCAGGGGGGGAATTTCAATTAGACGTCCCCCCCCTACCCGACTGAGAGACGGGCACGAGGGTGTCGGGCTCATCGCTTTTTTGTACTTGTTAGACTGTCCCCTTTTCTCGTTTCTCGCTGCTGTATTTTTGGATGTGCCTGTTCGTTCTCTCTGCTGCTTCTGTTATGTGCACAAAGGAGAGAGGGAGAAAATCCGCGGGCGGTGGAACTCACGGGTCTTTTTATGAACGTGGAGGGAGAGGCAGGGACTCTGATTAATACTAAAAAGCTTCCTGTGAACGTTGCTCTGTGTGAGCATTGCTGGTGACCCTCGTGTGAATCAGCCCGATTTTTAGACTGTCGCATGGTCCAAGCGGCAGTCCACACGCATGCCAACATGGGGTCCCTCCCCCCCTTTTTTTTAATTCCACCGACTGCCTGCAGATCTGAAGAAGGTCGAGATTGTCTCCAAGAGAAAGCCTCGCGTCGCTAAGAAGGCATAAGCGTCGGTGACCCTTCACTCACCGCGTGGCGTCCATCAGAAGAGTCAAAGCAGAAGAAGAGGGAGGAGAGAGATGGCAGGTGGATGGATGGCACAGTGTGGCCGGCGTGGTCCCTCAGCATGCATGTAGCGACACACTGATACACGAACCGCCGACACCAAGGCTCCCGTGGCGACGCTGAAAGAGCCAGTAGCTCCCCCCCTGCACAAAAAGATGCACAAACAATCAAATGACGAGAGATACTAGCTGTGCAGGAAACGGAGAGGTTGCCTAGACTCCCCAGCGTACCAGTTAAAGGTGTGAGCGTGAAGCAATGTTGTTGCCGAGTTAAAAGTGCATGGGAGGTTCTGTCAGGTTTTCTTTTTCGCATGCATTCTCTCTTGCCCTTGTCTCTCTGTCAGAAAAGGATACACTGTCTATCTGTCCGCTTGCCTGCCTGCTTCCTTGCCCACATGCTTGTCTGTCAGACTGCCCTGTCAACAGTCTGTGTGAATGAGTGAGATGAAGGGAAACGAACTCAAATCATATGGTCTATCTCTCTCTGCCAGTCTGTTTGAAGAAGGAGGAAGAGAGAAAATGCTGTTGTCTCTCTGTGTGCCTGGCTGGGCAATGAGAATATATAGCCTGTCTGTCTGCCCGTCTGCGTTTTGTCTGCCTGCCTGCCTGTCTGCCTGCCCGTGTCTCTGTGTGCCTGTTCCCCTTCCCCCCCGTATAGATCTGTCTCGAGCGCAAGGCAGTTTTTTCTTCTCCTCCGTTTTTCTGAATTATAAATTGTTAAAATTTTTTTCGTCTCCACCTACCTTGTTTGAAAGGAGCAGTCAGTCGCGGATGGCTTCCGTGGCGCTTATCTCAATATCTTTGTTGTTCGTTTCTGTTTGTATTTCTCTTTCTTTCCTTGTCTGATGCCAGTGTGTATTTTGGTCTGAGCCTGGGTCTTTGAGTGGTGAGAGGGAAATGAGGAAAAGACATGTAGTCAGTCGAGCGAAAAACAACTGAAAAGAACAGCAGAAGGATGGATACACCTTGCCCCTCTGCTTGCTCTCTGCCAGGGTCTTTCTGTCCTGTTTGTCTTTTTCACTGGTTGCGCATGTATTATGTCTGTCCGTGCCCCAGTCTGTTTGAACTGTTTCTGTCTGTCGATCTACATGTGTCCAATGTCCATAGGTGTGTATCATACGGAGTGTCTGTTGGTGGGCATCTTATGCATATACTGCCTCACCTCAACTCTCAACTCATATATACTAAAACAAATTCCTACAAAAATTTTAAAACATTTTTTTAAGCACATTTTTCCTGGCATTTTTAAGTTGAAAGATTGATTGATTGACTAATTGAGTGATTGATTGTATTTGATTGACTATAGTTCCGAGTTTGCACAGAATTCATGCAGTCTAGCATGCAGTCACAAATTTCAGTATATAAAATATTTTGTTTTAATAAATAAATTTGTACTAGTTTTTATAGGATTGGGATTAATTGATTGATACGATGGGGGTTTGTGAGGGGTTTACGGATTACAACTTTTTTCGTTACGGTTTTTCAGTAACTTCGGCGCCAATTTTTTAGTTTGGAAAAACCGTAATTCGGGCGTTGTGGGCCGGGCCAAACCGGCATAGAAATCTCGCGCGGTTCTTGATGCAGTGCATGCATCCTGCATGCAATTCAATCATTCAATCATATATATATGCATGCATGCCGATGCATGCTAGGATGCATACATGCTTGTACAAGCGAATGATTGCATTGACTCCTAGATTGACTCCAAGACCGGTTAGCGAAAGGAGCCAATTAACCATTGCCAACAACCGTCGGAGGTCACAGCAAGAGATGCCAACAACCTTGTAGCCTGCAGATGTGTCACTTCTGTGCGATGCAACACCGTTTCTCTTCCATACCTGCTTTCTCTTCTTTAACATTTCCAAACAATGTTTGGTATCGTAACGATATGAGCGTCTGAGTGACAATAAGTGGTTCCATGTGTCAGAATGGAATGAGCCGCGCGCATGCCGAGCCTAGCCGCATGCATGGCGTCGCGCCGTCTATGAGTCAATACAAATGCAATGCAAGTCTATGCAGGTCAGTCAGTCTGAAAGCAATAGAGCATTGCTTTAGAGAGAAGTATGAACCTTGCATGACAGAACTTGAACTTACGACCTATGAGCTCCGTTATGCTAGCCAACTAACTACCACTCTCCAACGTGGTAGCAGAGCGGTCGACCCGCTCAGATAAGGTAGATTCGTTGACCGTCTTTGACTGGTCGAATGAAGGTGTTGTCGCATCGTTCTCAGTTGGCGATTCCCTGAAGAGCGACGCACACAGCTACCCGAAAACATTCACAGGGACTTATTTCCCCGTGACAGGCTCCTTGCAGTTTCCTTTTCTTTGAAGAATGTCCAATCGGATGGTCGTGATGTCTGTGACGGATCGTTTCAGTCATTTTGTTTCGCTTGTTGAAGACTTTTCGGAGAAGTATGCGAACGTGTCCCTCAAGGAGGTGCGGAAGAACGGTGAGGCCTTCTTGCACGAGAGTCAACAACTGGTGGAGAAGCTTTCAGAGGTGGTAGGGGGCTGCCAACCGGCCGCGCCCACCCTTGAAGAGGAAGGGAAGGGCGATGAAGCAAAACAACGTCTGACCGGAAAGAAGCCGAAAGCACGCAGGAGTCGAAGATTGACGGCAGCAGCTTGGGCCAACAAGCAAGCGGCAGAGAAGCCAATGGCATCACAGCAGCCATCACAGCAGTCACCTGGAGATCAAAAAGCCGCTTCTGTGGGGAAAGAGAAAGGGAGAGGGAGGAGAAAGCAGGAAGGGCGCATTTCATGGCGCCGTTTACCAGTAAGGTCAGAGGGTAAGAGTCGCAGTGCGGTCGCGCGATTGGGAGAAGGAGGAGGGCGACTGCAGTCAGAAGGGCGGGGGTTTGGGAACAGCATCCAAGGCTCTCGTATGAATGTTCCGAGCGCTGTCGCCACGAGACAGGCAGGATTTGAGCCGCATGATATTTTGAACGGCCGAGGTGACAGTATGCGGTTGCGTGGCTCACCGCACGATGGCCTGGCGGGTGAGAACACTGTGAGAGCCAGATGGGGGAGTGTGTCCCCTGGCTTTGAGACGGAGGCAGGCGTTGTGTCTGGACAGGCAGTTGATGGAGAATTCGATTTTGGCGGGATGGATGGAGATGAGTTGATGGAAGAGGGCGGTGTTGATGTGATGGAAGAGGGAGGCACGTAAAAGGAGACGCCCCACATGACATTTGATTTTCCGGTTCCGTCTCCATCAGAAGAAGTGGTGCCGATGAGGCTTGGCTTAATCGAGCGGAGGCTATTCCCCGACGAGATTGGAGCTGGGTCGCAGTTCGGCCAGATAGAGGGTGGAGAGAGACGAGATGACTGTGCAGGGCGGTCAGACGTGGAAACAGCACGCGAGACTGCTTTCAGGAAACACGGAGACGGGCGTGAGTTAGTGAAGACAGGCAGAGCAGAAAGAAAGAAACAGAAACGGCAGGAGAAGAAGGAGAGACAGAGACAAGAAAAACATGAAAGGGAGTTGAATTCATTGAGGGAAGAGAGGTAAGGGACGGTGGAAGTTGCGGTGTCGAGGCAAGCGAGACGAAAGCAGGAGAGGGAGGAGGTGAAGGAACGTGAAAAGGAGAGGGCAAAGGAGACGGAAAGAAAAAAGAAACGAACAGTTCAGCAGACGTCTGGTGGGCTTTGCAGACCACCTCAGTACGACCCTCTCATGCGAGAGTACTGGCGAGATCTTTCCTTTCGGGTACGGACGTTGGGCGCGGATTTCGTACCAGAGATGACAGGGGTTGGCACGGCTGACTGGCATGCCTTCTTAGCACGTTCTTGCCAAGGTGTTGAGCCGTTTGTCCCTCAGGTGTGGCACGGGGTGTGAAAGAATTAGCATGGTACTACGGAGTTTGCGTTGTGTATAACGGTGTGTGAATTCGTTTGGCTTTAGAATTCTTTGGTTGTCTGAGCGGCTGTGCCTGTTCTGACAGCATCCGACGGCATTGACGTTGGAAGTTGTTCATTTGTTGTTAGCTCTTGGTTGGTTCTTTTGCCTCGCTTGTCTGTTTGTTGCAAGCTTGTTCGTAAATGTGAGCCAGATTTTTTTTTCTTTGGTCTACCGTGGAGTGTGTCACCGACCGCGCGTGGACGCGGTCCAGGAGGGGGAGGTGGCACGGTGTAGGGAAGAGTGAGACGACGTGATTGAATCAGATTTAAGACGGCATCACTGTATGACTCGGTCTGAATGGACAAATGAATAAATGGAAAAAATTCGTTTCTAGATCGATGCTTTCAGCTTGTTTGTTGTTCTTTTTCTTCGGCCAGCGTGGACGTGGCCTGGAGGGAGTGGTGGCACGTAACGATGTGAGCGTCTGAGTGACAATAAGTGGTTCCATGTGTCAGAATGGAATGAGCCGCGCGCATGCTGAGCCTAGCCGCATGCATGGCGTCGCGCCGTCTATGAGTCAATACACATGCAATGCAAGTCTATGCAGGTCAGTCAGTCTGAAAGCAATAGAGCATTGCTTTAGAGAGAAGTACGAACCTTGCATGACAGAACTTGAACTTACGACCTATGAGCTCCGTTATGCTAGCCAACTAACTGCCACTCTCCAACGTGGTAGCAGAGTGGTCGACCCGCTCAGATAAGGTAGATTCGTTGACCGTCTTTGACTGGTCGAATGAAGGTGTTGTCGCATCGTTCTCAGTTGGCGATTCCCTGAAGAGCGACGCACACAGCTACCCGAAAACATTCACAGGGACTTATTTCCCCGTGACAGGCTCCTTGCAGTTTCCTTTTCTTTGAAGAATGTCCAATCGGATGGTCGTGATGTCTGTGACGGATCGTTTCAGTCATTTTGTTTCGCTTGTTGAAGACTTTTCGGAGAAGTATGCGAACGTGTCCCTCAAGGAGGTGCGGAAGAACGGTGAGGCCTTCTTGCACGAGAGTCAACAACTGGTGGAGAAGCTTTCAGAGGTGGTAGGGGGCTGCCAACCGGCCGCGCCCACCCTTGAAGAGGAAGGGAAGGGCGATGAAGCAAAACAACGTCTGACCGGAAAGAAGCCGAAAGCACGCAGGAGTCGAAGATTGACGGCAGCAGCTTGGGCCAACAAGCAAGCGGCAGAGAAGCCAATGGCATCACAGCAGCCATCACAGCAGTCACCTGGAGATCAAAAAGCCGCTTCTGTGGGGAAAGAGAAAGGGAGAGGGAGGAGAAAGCAGGAAGGGCGCATTTCATGGCGCCGTTTACCAGTAAGGTCAGAGGGTAAGAGTCGCAGTGCGGTCGCGCGATTGGGAGAAGGAGGAGGGCGACTGCAGTCAGAAGGGCGGGGGTTTGGGAACAGCATCCAAGGCTCTCGTATGAATGTTCCGAGCGCTGTCGCCACGAGACAGGCAGGATTTGAGCCGCATGATATTTTGAACGGCCGAGGTGACAGTATGCGGTTGCGTGGCTCACCGCACGATGGCCTGGCGGGTGAGAACACTGTGAGAGCCAGATGGGGGAGTGTGTCCCCTGGCTTTGAGACGGAGGCAGGCGTTGTGTCTGGACAGGCAGTTGATGGAGAATTCGATTTTGGCGGGATGGATGGAGATGAGTTGATGGAAGAGGGCGGTGTTGATGTGATGGAAGAGGGAGGCACGTGGAAGGAGACGCCCCACACGACATTTGATTTTCCGGTTCCGTCTCCATCAGAAGAAGTGGTGCCGATGAGGCTCGGCTTAATCGAGCGGAGGCTATTCCCCGACGAGATTGGAGCTGGGTCGCAGTTCGGCCAGACAGAGGGTGGAGAGAGACGAGATGACTGTGCAGGGCGGTCAGACGTGGAAACAGCACGCGAGACTGCTTTCAGGAAACACGGAGACGGGCGTGATTTAGTGAAGACAGGCAGAGCAGAAAGAAAGAAACAGAAGCGGCAGGAGAAGAAGGAGAGACAGAGACAAGAAAAACATGAAAGGGAGTTGAATTCATTGAGGGAAGAGAGGCAAGGGACGGTGGAAGTTGCGGTGTCGAGGCAAGCGAGACGAAAGCAGGAGAGGGAGGAGGTGAAGGAACGTGAAAAGGAGAGGGCAAAGGAGACGGAAAGAAAAAAGAAACGAACAGTTCAGCAGACGTCTGGTGGGCTTTGCAGACCACCTCAGTACGACCCTCTCGTGCGAGAGTACTGGCGAGATCTTTCCTTTCGGGTGCGGACGTTGGGCGCGGATTTCGTACCAGAGATGACAGGGGTTGGCACGGCTGACTAGCATGCCTTCTTAGCACGTTCTTGCCAAGGTGTTGAGCCGTTTGTCCCTCAGGTGTGGCACGGGGTGTGAAAGAATTAGCATGGTACTACGGAGTTTGCGTTGTGTATAACGGTGTATGAATTCGTTCGGCTTTAGAATTCTTTGGTTGTCTGAGCGGCTGTGCCTGTTCTAACAGCATCCGACGGCATTGACGTTGGAAGTTGTTCATTTGTTGTTAGCTCTTGGTTGGTTCTTTTGCCTCGCTTGTCTGTTTGTTGCAAGCTTGTTCGTAAATGTGAGCCAGATTTTTTTTTCTTTGGTCTACCGTGGAGTATGTCACCGACCGCGCGTGGACGTGGTCCAGGAGGGGGAGGTGGCACGGTGTAGGGAAGAGTAAGACGACGTGATTGAATCAGATTTAAGATGGCATTACTGTATGACTCGGTCTGAATGGACAAATGAATAAATGGAAAAAATTCGTTTCTAGATCAATGCTTTCAGCTTGTTTGTTGTTCTTTTTCTTCGGCCAGCGTGGACGTGGCCTGGAGGGAGTGGTGGCACGTAACGATGTGAGCGTCTGAGTGACAATAAGTGGTTCCATGTGTCAGAATGGAATGAGCCGCGCGCATGCCGAGCCTAACCGCATGCATGGCGTCGCGCCGTCTATGAGTCAATACACATGCAATGCAAGTCTATGCAGGTCAGTCAGTCTGAAAGCAATAGAGCATTGCTTTAGAGAGAAGTACGAACCTTGCATGACAGAACTTGAACTTACGACCTATGAGCTCCGTTATGCTAGCCAACTAACTGCCACTCTCCAACGCCGTCCC
>JAHBMJ010000089.1:38284-57408 GCA_018398765.1 Chromera velia | reverse complement strand
TAAAGGTCAAACTATCTATTTTAATGTTTTAAAAACTAAATTTTTCAAAGTCACTTTTCAGTACAAAGGTTTCAATTGTTAGTACAGTCAGTTCGCAGGAAGGTGGACAGCTGGAGACCATACATGCAAGTCGTCTCGCCGTTTGCATTTGTCTGTGCAGGCAGGACTCCTTCTTGCAATTCCCCGAAGTGTTTTCCTCAGTTCTCCTCCATTCTACTCCCCTTTCCAACCACCCTCAACACGTCTCCCCTCTTCTCCTTTGCTCAACTCTCATCTCTCCAGCCGCTCCGTGTTTCCCCTTTCTCTCTTCCCTCTCTTTCTTTCCTCCCCTCTTCCCCTCCTCCCAGGCCTCCTCTACTTCCCCTTTTCTCCCCCCTGGCCGTCTCCCTCCCTCCCTCCTTCCCTTCTTCCTTGCTCTCTTATGTTCTCTTCCTTGCTTCCCTTCTTCTTAGCCTTCTTCAATAACTTTTTTCCCCCCTCTCTCTCTCCCCTTCTTCCCTCCTTCCTCCCCCTGGTCGTCTCCCTATGTCTCCCTCCCTCAAATCCCTTCCTCTCTCCCTGCTTCTTCTCTTCTCTAGTTTCCTTCCTCCTTCTCCCCGTTTCCCCTTCCTCCTTCTCCCACTTCTTTCCTTTTTTTTTTCTTCCGTTCTCACTTAAAACTCACTTAAAATTTTTTTTTTTCCTTCCTTTCCCCCCACTCCTTTAAAGTTCCTTCTTTTCCCTTCCTATCCCCTTCCTCCTCTCTTTTCTGTCTTCTTTCCTTCCCCCCTTCCCTCCTTCTCCCCTTCCTTCCTTCCTTCCTTCCTTCCTTCCTCCCTCCCTCTTTCCTTCCTTCCTGCCTTCCTCCTTTCCTCCCTCCCTTCCTTCCTCCCTCCCTCCTTAAGCTTCTTTCCTCCCCTCCTTCCTCCCTTTCTTCCTTGCTTCTTTGTTTTTTTCCTTCCTTTCCTTCCTCCCTTTCTTCTTTCCCTCCTTCCCTTCCTTTTTTCCTTCCTTCCTTCCCTCCTTATCTCCATCTCTCTTTCCCTCCTTCCCCCCTTCCCTCCTTCTCCCCTTCCCTCCTTCCTTCCCTCCTTCCTTCCTTCCTTCCTTTGCTCTTTCTTCTTCCTTCCTTCGTTCTTTCTCCTTTCTTCTTTCCTTCCTCCTCTCTCTCCTCCCTCCCTCCCTCCCTCCCTCCCTCCCTTCCTTCTTTCCTTCCTTCCTTCCTTTTTTCCTTCCTTTCTTCCTTCCTTCCTTCCTTCCTTCCTTTCCTTCCTTCATTTATTAATTCATTCATTCTAAAATCATTCATTCATTCATTCAATTATTCATTAATTCATTCATTTATTCATTCTCCTTCCTTCTTTCCTTCCTTCCTTCCTTCCTTCCTCCTTTCTCCTTCTTTCCTTCAACTTCTTTCATTCTTCTTCCTTCTTTTCTTCTACTTCCTTCCTTCTCCTTCCTTCTTCTTCTTTCCTTTTTTATTTCCACTTGTTTTAAAAATGTGACACATGTAAACAGCTCTGTGGAATAAGGGGGTGTACGAATCAAGTGGAGGTCAAAGAGACGACGTCTGAGTCTCCTTGTACGTGAAATAAACAAAACAGTATCAAAACTTTTTATGAGATTATGTAAACATTGATTGTAGAAGTGACCCTGAAAATTAAAACTTTTAGTAGTTCTACTTCAAATATATAAAGGAAACGAACTATACACCTTATAAGTTAGAGTAACATCCATTAAAATGTTGTGCTACTCCCCGGGTCTTTCGCCTCGGAAGGCGCAAACTAAGCGATCCTTTTGTGATTGATTCTTTGTATACAAAGAAGAAGGAAAAAAAAAAAGAAAAGGGGGCAAGCGCATGAAAGGAAAGGAAGAAAAGAAGGTTGAGAAAATAAGGGGCAAATTAATGGGGAGGGTCTCTTTGAAGTTGTTCTCCGCCGTCAAAGGGTAGCCTTTGCCAAGGGAACAAACTTTTAGAAAGTTTTTGCCCTGCATCTCCCCTCTTTTCATTGTTCTCCGAGTCCTACTCTACCGCCGCTTGAGAAATAAGCCGCAGTAAAAGTGATCAATGAGCAGTGTTCCTAGATTCAGAACAGACGGGACGAACCGGAACCTTTTGATAGACTAGGCTAGATCCGCCCCTCATATATGGGGACGCGGCATGCATAACAAAAACCTCAATCATCATTAAAATGTTGTGCCTCCCTGATGTAAAAGCAACCCCTCTATCATTTGCGTGACTAAAAGTATTTAGACACGCGTAATCTTGATGGGAGGTCCGCATAGGTCCGCGATTGCATGCATATGCATGGAGACAGAAAAATTTCGACGACGCGGATACGACGCAGTCTGACGATGTCTGACGTGCATCTGACGATCATCTGACGTGCCTTAAAATTGTGTGTGAACTTCATTCAATGTCCATGCATCAGATTGAAGTCACCAGCATCCTTTGATACGAAAACAACAAGACGGAATAAACGCCCGGCCGTACCCGGTCTGGGAAGAACACGCAGAAGTATTGCCAATTTGTACCCAGAGAATCTGTCAGAGTCACTTGTCAGACTGAGCCAGAAGTCAACTTCTCATGAAAAGCTCGCCCTCATGGAGAAGCAAACCGAGAGGGTGGAAGATGCCCTTGTTGCAGTTGCCTCAGACATGGGTGAAAAGAGGAGACTGCTCTCTGCAATCAAATCCCAAGTTCGACATTCGTCCTCGTCTCTTCGCGCTCATTCTGCAGAGGAGACGGCTGCCTTCGAGCAGATACGCGAGTTGGTAGACGGACCGGACGGACTGAGGAGAGCCGTCTGTGTGAAGCTGAGTGAAATTCTCGGGTGGCAGCTTAAAGCAGACTTTGTCCGCCTTCTCGAGCAAGCTGCCGTCAGGCTGAGGCGTCTGTTCTTTCGCAGCACGATTGAGGCCGAAATCGAACGGCTCGAAGGCATCCTCCGGGATGTTGCGGAGGAAATCCACAGAAAGAGAAAGTCAGGGAAAGAAACCATCAACTCTCATTCTGCTTTCCGAGTCGATTTGTTTCCTTCCGCTTGCCTCCCTTCCGGGGTCACAAGAGAGGCAGCTGCACGCGCCCTGTGCCGCTTGCGTGAGTTGGTAGAGAGGGTGCACAAGAGAGTGTCGAAACGGTTGGATAAGCTGATTTCGTTCAATTTCCAGGTCGATCTGACGATCTTTCGAACTTTTCTGAAGCGGCAAATCGGCACAGTCCTTCGCTCCTTCCGAGCAGTATCTGCCGAGACGCTGTGCAAAGCTCTGATTGTCTTCTTGACATCAGGGGACCCTGATGACTTTCTTTTCCTCCTTTTTGTAGGGAGTGATATGGACGGAGTGGTGCACGGCCGCACAGCGCTGGGGGCAGCGGCTGAATCTGGACACCTGGTAGCAGTCTGGCTGCTGCTCCGGGCAGGGGCCGATATTGACGTCAAGGATGCTACCAGGGAGACAGCACTGCACAGGGCGTGTCGCGCTCATAAGGTTGACGTTGCAAAGTTTCTGCTTGTCTGGGGGGCAGACCCGAATCTCACTGGGAGATACGGTAAGACCCTCCTTCATATTGCATCCACACACGGTTTGGTCGACCTCATGTCGGCTCTTCTGAAGAAGGGCGCTGAGGTAGGGGCGAGGAGTGCAACCGGACGCACTGCCCTTCACGAAGCCGCTGCGTGCGGTCAGAGGGAAGCGGTTGAGCTCCTTCTTGACCGCGGGGCTGAGGCCAACGGAGTCGGGCAACCGGCCTTCTGTGCCCTGTTATTCACACTCAGTCCCCGCTTCCTTGCGCTTACCGACTACAGAGATATTGCTGCAATTCTAATAGCTCGGGGAGCAGACGTGAATGCGGTGTCAAACCACGGGACCCCGATTCTTCTCGAGGCCTCCTTCTGGGGTTCTGCAGACGTCGCAGAGCTGCTCGTGGAAGCCGGCGCAGACGTGAATAGTACGGCCGTGAATGGCTGGACTGCTCTGCATTGTGTTGCCGAGTTCCGCCCTCAGACCGCACTGTTTCGTGTCGACCCCCACAAACAGCTCCGCATTGCTCAGATGCTCGTATCCCACGGCATCAATGTACATGCTGTGGACAACAACGGACTGACTGCGCTTGCACTTGCGAAGAGGAAGAGAATACCAGACTCACCGATCCGTCTCTTCCTTGAAGGCTTGCCACAGCCACAAGCGCAACCGCAGCAGCAGCAGCAGCAACCATAGAAGCAGCATGAGCAGCAGCAGCAGCAGCAGCAGCAGCAGCAGGGAACCGAGGAGGAGACGCAGGCGGAGGCATAGGTATGGGCAGGCCGGGTGCCAGGCCCAGATGGCCTGAGCATTGCCAAGGATTTACAGCCGCGTCAGTGTTGTTAAGTCTCGGCACTTTCGGTACCTCGGTACCAGAGGGGGGGTCGGTATCGGATTTCGGATCGGATCTTTCGGTACCGACCTAAATGACTCTCAAACTTAAAAATCACATGTAGTCTGATGTTATAATATCATTTAAACACACTTCATAAAACAAAATAAACAAAATATAATGATAAATTAAAATTAAGAAAGTCTTTTCTAGCTTTTTTGATTGTTCCACGACTTCTGTCTTCTAGAACGGTCTATGAATTGAGGCATAAAACCCATATGTAGAACTGTTTGCTTCCATGAATCGAGGATGCATGCTCTTGAGGCTGATCGAATCAGATCGATGCATGCTGCATGGCAATACATGGCAACAGATGCGTCGCCACGTCGGAATCGGTCGGCCGGACAATGGACTCGGATCATGCCGAGTCGGATGCGATACACTGACTTGCACAGAGGCTGGTGACACACACACACTCCCTCCCTCGTGCGATCTGACGCATGAATAAAACACACACACACGGAAAAAGCAGGAAAGAAGGCTCATCCTCGCTGCTTCTTTGCTTCTTGCACTTTCTCCTTCGTGCGATCTGACGCATGAATGAAACACACACACACGGAACAAGCAGGAAAGAAGGCTTATGCTCGCTGCTTCTTTGCTTCTCCTGTAGAAGGAATTCGTTAGTTATAGAGAGGGAGAGAGAGAAGCCCCACCTTACACACATAAATTCGTGTATGTTGAGACAGACAGACAGCCAAACGGAGAGGACGAAATGGGGGGCATCAAACGAAAGATGCTCTTCCCGCCGCTTCCCCCAGGCCTCCCTTCACTCCTCCTCCCCCTCTTCCGTTCTCCTCCCTGCGCATTCAGAGTCTCAATAGACAGACAGACAGACAAACAGACAAATGGAGGGAGACGAAACAGGGGGTATCGAACGAAAATCACTTTTCATCTTCACTCTCCTCCAGGACCCACTTCTTCTTTCTCTGCTGCCTGATCTGCTGCCTTTGAGCCTCTGCCCTTGTCACTCGACACTGTGTCACAGTGGCTGCACCTGCACTCACAGTGGCTGCACCTGCACGCTTCTCATCATCACTTGAGTCAATCACGACCCTTGTCTGGCAGTGCACTTTGGGCATAACCCGCTTCCCCCCCCCTATCGACTCCCAAACGGAATCGGGCACACACTGTCGGCACTGGCACGCACTCCTTGCGCCATACTCACAACAACGAGAGTCATGAGTATGCTTGTAACACAAAGGCCTGCTGCAGAACGTGTAAATGCAGTTGGTGTGGATCACGTCACTGCACCCAAGGTGCACATACTTGTCAGCATCAAACTTGCCCGACTCGGTGTAGGGGTCGGACTCGTTTGTGCTCGTCAGAGGAGGGGGACACTTCGGAGGCGGCGGCGGTCAGGACTCTGAAGACGTAGTCGCTCGCCCATTCAGAGAATGCGAAAACGTGTGTAGACTTCGCATAGTCTTCAACTTTCAGCTCTACTGGCTTGCCCCTCACCAGCTTGGTCGGCGCCTCCCCAGTGGGCGCTTTCAAAATTGCCCACTGTGGTGCACGACTCGAACTTCACCAAGACATACTGGCCCTTCTTCTGAACGCGGTACGAGGTGATCACAGCGATGGCCTTAAAACCTATCAGGTTGGACGATGACGTTCCTGTGATCTCGACTCGAGTCCTTAGAGGTGGAAACCTTCCAGGATCTTCCTTGTACACGTCGTCACCCTTCATCTTGCTCTTTGTGTTCTTGTTGACGTTCAAGTTCTTGCCGTCCTTGTCCTGCCTCTTCCTCTTGAAGCAGGACTGGTTATCGCGAAGCTGCTTGGCGTTCTTCTCTACAAGTGTTTGCTCTGCATCTCGTTTCTCGTCCTCCTCTATCACTTTAAATTAAAATTTGCACGAGCGGCCTGCAAAAAAAAGAAAAAAATGGAATGCATGGATGAATGAATGAATGAAAGAATGAAGAACGAATGAGGAAAGAATGGAAGAAAGGAACGAAGAAAAGAGCGAAGGACGAAAAAGAAGAGAGAAAGAGAGAAGAGAAAGAAAAAAAAAAAAGAAAAAAAAAGAGACTGACGTCCTTCTTCTCCTGTCTTACGATGGCGTCCCTTTCGAAACGGGTTGCAACGGCTCCTGCACTGTTGTACTTCTGCTTTGTCTTCTTCCTGCTTTCGATCGGGTCGACGTACGCCCAGCAGTTGTTCCTCACTTGCATGACATCGTCAAAGACGGCATCGCCCATCCTGCAAGAAGTAAAAAAATATGAAAAGTTTGTATCTCTCTCTCTCTCTGTCTCTCTCTCTCTCTCACACACACACATACATACACACACATGCACACCCTCACACACATTCACTCACACACCCTCACTCTCTCTCTCTCTCTCTCTCTCTCTCATACACACACACACACACACACACACACACACACATACATACATACATACACATATACACAGAGTTCCTTCATCGGTTGTGATGCAGACATCGTGTCCTGCCATCTTCTTGAGGAAGGCCTGGTTCACCTTCACCGTCACAGTTTTGAGGGCAGAGCCTGCCATCGTCTGTTAGCAAGGCAGCCGGTAGGTCGTAAAGAAGTTTATGATAAACATCTTGAAGTATAGACGTTCTCAACGAACAGGAAGCAGACGGCAGCTGTGCACACGTCTGCTTCTGCATCATTGCAGGCGGCATGATTCGCTGAATGAACTCCATCATCGCAACCTGTTCTGGAGTGGAAAAAAAGGAATCGGAAGGACCTTTTGGAGTGGTAGCAGCGTCAAGCTCTCTCTTCAATTTACTGAATTCAATAAAGTGAATTCTTTCCAAATGATGCCATATTAGAGAAGTTGAGCCAGTCTCTCCCAACACAAGGATAACACAGCCACTGTACAGGAGACATTTCGCCTCAGATGGCGAAAAGCGCTTAAAATACCGATAAATAGGCGACGGCGGCATTGCTGCACCTCCGCTGCCTGGCGGTGGAGACTGATATCCACCTCTTGCACAACAAAAGAAGAAGAAGAAAAAAGAAAGTCCAAACAAAGAGGTAGCTTTCAGACTTTTCCAAACGGAATTTAAGTGAAAGTCGGGACTTGCACACAAATCTCTCTGACCAGTGTTGATCACTGTTGGAGGAGAGAAATCAATTGAAGGATAGAAACAACATGAAAAGAGACTCAGACCAGTACTTTTATTTTTTTTGTGGCGGTGCACGTGTGCAGCCCAAAAATTTATGTAAGGAGACGGTGATGCCTCAGATGGCAGTTCTGCATCCATGTGAGAATATGCAAGACACACACAATGCGCGGCCCAGGGCCCGCACACCGCGGCCCATGCAGGCGCGCGCCGCCCCTTTGCGCTTCAAATTAGACATTAAAAGTTCATGCTAGTCATCTTTGAGCATTCCAGTGTCCTAACGGCGTATAAACAGTCTGTAAAGAGTTCTAAAAACCTGTTTAAAATATGTAAAAAAGCCGGTACCGAAAGTTCCGAAAAAGTACCGAAAAATTTTGGATTGGGGGGTCAGTATCGGATTTCAATACTTAGGTTTGTCGGGACTTAACAATTCTGAGCCGCGTTTTCTAGCGCGTTTTGCGCAAGGTCCAATGCTATATGTTTTTGTCTGCATGCTAGAGACTGAACACAGCGTTCCGGCTGTCTGTTTTCCACTGCTAGGCAACTTCAGTAACTGCCAGTGAGGTGCTACGGTGCGAATTCCAGCATAAATAAAATGTGCTACTACTACTAGTAGTAGAAAATGCACGCAAATTAAGGCAAAATTAGGAAAAACTGCATAATAAAGTAAAATTTTTGTTTTTACTGTTTTAAACTGAGCAAATTTATTGATTACTAGATTGATAATCCTACTCTGCAAAAATCAGTAAATTTATTAATGAATTTAAGTGAATTTAGATGAATTTAAGTGAATTTAAGCAGTGAATTTACGTGAATTTAAGTGAATTTGCAAATCGATAGAATAAACTAAGTAGCTCAGCAATGGGCAGAGATCATGATCAGAAGAAGTGTCAGTCTTCAGTCAATCACACAGAACAGATGAATCAAATGAATTCTGTGAAAACTTAATCGCATAGAAAATGAATCGCTTGAAATGCGCATATGCATGGATCATGCTGTCTAAACCTTCAGAATGACTTCCTGCGCTGACCCCAGATGGCCCTGACGGACCGCCTGGGGTCTTATGTATGACCTTCCTCAGGCGGTCTTTACGGACCACCTGCGGTACCCCAGGCAGTCAGGGGGTCTTTCTGCATTCTCTCTATAGTATGAAAAACGTTGAAAAATTAGGTTGAAAAAAGTTTTAAAATGCCTTTATTCTAGCTAGGATTTAGTATCTGAACGCAACTTTAAAGATTCATTTACAATGCTTCAAATTGAATCAATAAATCAAAATTTTTATATAATTCTAGATATTATTTTATAGAAAAGAATTAAATCAAATTTTTTGAATAATTTTCCAGAGTAAATTTCCACTCTGCGATAAGTTTATAAACAATACAAAGTTACATGTGTCACCTTTTGTTTATTTAGATTGGCACCTCCCAGACAAGCTCAAACTCTTCTGCCTCATCATAGTGGTGAGGGACACAGGCATCGATTGCCTGTCTGAATGTTCTGTGGCAGTTCTCTTCAGTTACAGCGTGTTCTTATGTTATGTCTTCCATGTGAAACACCTCTCTCCGTTCTTCTACCTCTTCCCTCTCAGATTCTTCTTTTGCTGCATTTGCTGAAAAGGACATGCCATCAGCATCAGCATCAGCATTCTGAGGGAACGAAATACGCACGCAATCGATGAGGAGAATGATGCCCTTAACGTCCCCCGTCTTGTCGCGCTCATCCAACTCTTCGAGGATCCTCTGCCAGTAGTTGACAAGCGACGTCTCATCTGCAAAGAACCATAAATCGATAAAAAGTCAACAGAAAGAGTGAAAAACAAACAAAAAGAAAGATAAGAAAGACGGAGAAAGAAACAGTTGATGAAGAAGAGAAAAAAACAATTGATGAGAAAAAAACAGGGAAGCGAAAAAAAAACCCTTGTGCCTTGCCCCTGGGCTCACCTTTGCTGGCAAGAAGGCTAAAGTCTTACAAGTGCTTCTTGAGAACCGTCCAGTCTCTTAGAATGCTCGGTACGGTCGTTCTCTCAGAGAAGTCAGGAAGTTTTGCCCAACCCGTTTCTTCCCATAGAACGGTTACCACAATATCCTCTCTTCCACTCTTCATCCATTGTCTTTGTCCCATCCTTTGCACCTGCTTTTCCTGAAGTGACCGAGGATAGAAAATCGTAGCAGTGTTGCAGACAGAGTCGGGAGGGAAACGATCTCGCAAACACTCTTAGGTCCGCATCACAAATCTGTCTGCTCTCAAGGACTTGCTGTTTTTCGCTCTCTGTGATTGAGAGCCGAACGTCTGTATGGGGGATGGTGAAAATGATCATTCCTCTTTGTCCCTCCCTCCGTTGAGCTTCGGACTACTCTTTTCTCTACTCCTCTTTCCGTTCTCTGCTCCTCCCCTCCCTGGGCTCCTCCCAGTCCGAATCATTGGGGTCATCTCCCTCTTCCGATGAAACATCGGGTTCGGAATCCCTTGCACATCAGCACTCGACGAGTCGGGATCTGACCCTTCCTATCCCCCCCCCGCGTCATCAATCGCCTGCAGGCACTTGCCGGTAGCTTTGCCGCAGTGCCAATCATCCTGAAAGGCCTAAATACGCAAAAGTATGTCTAACAACAGAGACAGAAGGTCAGAAAAGGACAGGGAGACTTTCTGCAGGCTCTTGTTGCACATCCACAAAGTAAAATACCCCTGTGTCCATCCTCTGAAGAGTCTGACATGCAAGTCACTGCACACATACATACACACACACACACACACACACACACACACATATACACACACACACACATACACACACACACACACACACACACACACACACATACATACACACATACACATACACACATACACACACACACATATATACACACACTCATACTTATACATAGAGTTGAAATATTCGAGACGAGAAAGGACGTCAAAAGAAGTGTTTGTGTCTTGACTTACAGAGACTAACACTGCCTATACCATGAAGTTGCTCACAGTCTGTCCACACACGCACGTGCATGCAGACACACAGAGACACATGCATACACGTATGCTCCCCACCTAGTGTTTCCTCTCCGTCTCTTCTGGCTCTCCGTCTCCGTTTCGTTGCGCATGGCGTCTCTGTTTCTGTCGCACACTCCAAAATGAACAAAAAAACTTGATGCATTGTGCGTAGTTGACTTGGACCCTTTCGACCGCCTCAGCCCTCGAAAGCCAGCGAATGTTGAACAGTTGCAGTGGAAGGCACCGGTTAAAGCGAAGCTGAGACTGTCTCTCCCCCTCCAGGTCTGTCACTTCCACCTGCAAACAAAGAAATTTCAGACAGAGGGGGCGAGGAGAGCACATGAAAAAAAATGATATACGAAGGCATATAGTGGATGAAGCAGCATTGAGGGCTATTTTGAGGCTTCAGCAGATACAGAGAAAGATAAAAGCAGCGACAAGCAAGGGGAAAATTCAGTAGAACACCTGACCAACGCACCTTAAGATACATGCAAATGTTGTCGTCTGAAGATTTTGCGAGGATATGAAGGGCTCTGATGGTGGTATCCACCTCCTTAGCATTTTCGTTGTCTTCTCCTGCTGAAAAGACGGACAGAGTGCAGCAGTGTGGGGCATAATGACTGCTGACTACTTTGCCTGCCGTCTGCTCAAACTTTTTGTTAACTCCGTTCAACCTGCCCCTCATTACAGCGGCACCATCAGATCCAAACGCCCCACACTTCTTTTTGTCTACCCCTCCCCGTGCCAAAGAAGCCCACAGGGAACAGTTTATTGTGGAGGCATTTTTCTCGTTCACCCCTGCGAGCTCCCACTTAATGGTCACTAGCCGTCTCCTATCAATAAACCGAACCACGCTAGACAAATGGAGCTCTTTCGTCCGATCAGTCCCCTCATCAATACCAACATCAAAGACAGGGCTCTTTCTTACTTTCTCTGCCCTGTACTCAAACAAAGCGTTGGAAAGACATTTCACCATCTTCCTGCCCATCTCGTCTTTATTCACATACTTGCCCGGCAGGGGCTTTGCTCCCATCCCTTCTACAAAATGAATGGCAGGGGGGATCTCTCTACCAATCTTCCCATCTGATGACAGTCTCCACACCGCTTCAAGCAGGCGAACCAGTTCAACCATCTCACCGCTTACACAGTCTGTGAACAGATTTAAAGCATCTGCTGCCGCTGACCCCCCTTTCTTTGCTTTGTCTGCTGCGACTGCAGCCTGGTGTAATTTTGATTGTCGGTGCTCCTTCAAATTCTCCTTCCCCCAATTCTTTGCCCCTTCCTCATTCAACCATACCCCCATTTTCTTGTCTTCTAATAATTTTCCTGCACACTGAAACTGTTCACAGAGTGTGCAGTGGGTACCGTTGCCGTGCCCATCCTTTGTCGGTCTCAACACAGCCCAGTCATTCGGTGCGCTGTTGTTAACTTCCTTTGCTTTCTTCCTGGAAGGTGCGGAGGACTGCTTCTGTTTCTGTTCGGGGGTTTCGGACTCCACATCGATAATGTCGGTATCCTGATCATAATAAGAACTTGCATTCTCCTTTCCCAGAATTGGTGTCTCCCCCCCCTCTGTTTTCTATCTCTTTGCAGGAGGGTTGCCTGTAAATCCGAAGGCTTGCAACCTACTCTGCTGCATTGCAGTTAGCTGGGCAGACAGCAAGCGGGAAGGCCGAGTGCGGAATTATTAATCAGTGCAGTCAGCAAGCGGGAAGGCCGAGTGCAAAATTATCAATCAGTGCAGTCAGTAAGCGGGAAGGCCAAGTGCGGAATCAATCAGTGAGTTAATCAATAGATGTACAATGATGTGCAATGATGTGCATCTCGAGTGATAAGACTCTGAGTGAGAAGAGACGAAAGTTGAAAGCAACCGTCAACTTAATGTGTATCTACTGGTATCTATCGCTGATCGCAACTGCCGAACAAAAAATTGCTGCCGGTCTGCATAATCCGGTCGGACCTTTAATGCGTGGCATGCACATATAGATCGCAAGGTCGCGTCGGTGCGTCCCTCACGCGAACCCGGTCGGGCACGTGTACCGTAGTTCATGATAAGGCACCGACCTTCGCCCCAGGCAAATCTCAATAACTGCCTGGGGCTTCACCCCAGGCAGCTCTATATAAACTTAGGTAAAACCACCTAAGGTCGCCCCAGACGGCCCTGGCAGGCCGCCTACGGCGTGCCTGGGATGCCCCAGGCGCCCCAGGCAGGTTTAGACAGCATAGCATAGATGAACCTGCAGGATTATTCAACCCGCGGCGAATAATCGTCCCACGGCGACTTGCACTACTCACTGATGGAATTAATTCTATATGTATGTTGCGCATGTACATTGATGCATGCAGATCTCCGGCATGCCTATATATTAAATATATATCAGACATTCACTCTGCAATGTGCCCCCTTGCTCTTGCATCTGCGTGCCGCCCAAAAGCCTATACATTAAGTCTTGGGTGTCTGCGAGCAGCGTCACGCCACGTCGGTCTCCCGTAGTCTCCTACTAGCTCGTGTTCTCATTGCTGTACTGTATGTATACCTAGATGTGCACACCCATCCTAACAACTTAGTTTACTCTTCTGAACACGTCAATGTTACAGTATCACTCAAGGGATGGCTTTGTATTTGACCTATTCTAACAAGCCTATGCATGGCATTGCAAGCAAGCATCCCGAATTTCACTCTAGATTTCACTATCATCACTATACCCTAAACTATACCTAATTTATAAATGAATTTAAGTGAATTTAGATGAATTTAAGTGAATTTAAGCAGTGAATTTAAGTGAATTTACGTGAATTTGGGTGAATTTGCAAATGAATTTTGATGAATTAAGAGTCGATTCTCAGTCAAATTTAAGACAAATGAATTTAAGTGAATTTAAGCAGTGAATTTAAGTGAATTTACATGAATTTTAGTGAATTTAAAACGTTAATTTAAGTGAATGAAGAAGCTCTAATTTCATTAAAATCTAAGTTGAAGATTGGGATACTGCCGCCGCGCCGCGCCACGCTTTAGGCCAGACTGGGGCCTCTTGTGCATATCTTATGCATGGGTCCAAACTAACAACCGCCGCCGCACCACGGGGGGAGCTCGAGGAGGCAATGTTCTTCTTACTCCTCCATCCTCAGCAAACTAGGCAGGGGCTGCATAAGTACAGAGCCGCAGGCTTACCATCTCCTCATTTTTCAGAAAGAAGTAGACTTTTTCCGTCTTTTATTTTAATCGCTCTCTAACGACGGTCAAGGCCTGATATACAGAGAAGCAGAACAGTGAGAGATGAAGCAAAGTCAAAAAAGAGAGTAGTTGTTGGACAGACGCTGTCATAGAGCTGTTAAAACTTTTTGCCACTTATAGGGGTGAAGCAGTTAAAAATTTATATTTTTTTAATATTTTCTTTATTTTTTTTTGTGTGTGAATTGGCTTTTCAAATGAAAATAAATACTTAAAAACCTGTTTTTGAAGGTTGGCGCCGCAGGCGAAATTTTTTTTGGGGGATCCTAATTTTTATTATTTTTTTTGTCGGTAAAAGGAAGGCAGACTGAGACCATTACCGGTTACTTGCAATTGCCAGTAGACTAGACCTGTTACCGACTAGAAAAGCAACCTTGAGTGCAACACTACTGTAGAAGAGAAAGATAAGGGACGAGATTGATGGTAAGAGGACGAATCAATAAACCAACACTCTCCTGGAGGCAGGGAGTAAGTATAAGTAGATGAAGTGTGGTCAAATACTATATGATGAGTTGAATAGGCAGGAGAGAGCCTATAGCTTACCATACCATAATTTCACTATAATCATTGATTAATAATAAATAGATAACTGAAAAATACTAAAAAGTAATACTAGAAGTGATACTATTTTATCACTATATAGCTATCAAAGCTAATTAATGCTAATGTTAAATAACTTGAATGCCTTTTATAGCCTTTTATATAGCCGGGTCCGGGCTGAAACCCAGGTTGAAGTCCGGATAAGCCTGGGCCTATATAACTCAATATAACTCAGTAGCAATGCTGTACTAGATGCCGTAGCATTATTAGCATTATTAGTATTGACAAGAGCATTGATGTAACAATGATGTGCAGAGTCGTAGTACCCGCGCGCTTCGGGCCGAGGGCCGGCCATCCCATGCCATGAGGCCGGGATTGGGGACGCATGGCCCAAGGACCCCGGCAGCTAGACAGAGGGAGAGAAAAGAAAGAATAGACTATAGAAAAGAAAGAATAGAAAGAGCCGGGGCTTTTTGAGAGGCGGTCCTAGAAGGCAGTTGTGACCCGATTCGAAAGTTGTGGAGATGATGGAGATGGCTAAATATGTTATTAAATCACCCTTTGCATCGCTACTGTTCAGGAGATATGAGCCATTAAAGATTCAGCAAAAGGATATCCCAAAAGGCAGAAATGTGCCTGGCCCCACAAAGTCATTCTATAAAAGCGATAAAGACATTCTGCTTTCCCGGACCAAATATGCCTAAATTTGCGGGGCCCTGAGACACGCACGCTACACATCACCGGTTGATCGAATTTGCATGCATGCACACGCGAAGACATCTTAAGATTCATCTCTGAGTCGAAATGTTGCGCAGCCAGGATCGAAGTAGTCTGAACATACACATCCGTCTACTAGAATCCAAAGCCTTCAGAACTCCTTCTACGAACCTCAAGTGCTTTCTATCACGTTTTTAAGGTTCTCTAGCTCAGTCCTGCCGATTCCAAACCGGAATTAGCAGATGTTCAAAGTTCTAGGTTAATAATTTAGAGCTGGTATGCAGTGTGTACTATGCACTAAATAAAAAAAGGCTTATAACTTACTCTATAAAAGTGTACTACCCGAAAAGTATATTAAAAATTGATATCGATGTGAATTTTTGGTACACTTTCAAAAATTGACATCAATTTTCATATATCGGTTTGAAAGAACTACACTGAAACTATAGTATAACACAATTCAAATTGTGACACAATACCTTATACACTAGTACTAGTGATACAAATAATTGTGTCACAATAGGTGTGATGAAATAGTTAGAGTAACTTAGGTGTGATGAAATTGTCAGACAAAAATTGAAGTGATCCTAGACTTTCAAAGTTAATTGAAGTCTTCAGAGTCGTTGAACTTCGATCATGTTCAGACTGTTATTCACCATTCACTTAGTCACTCATAATTCACTGACCTCACTCATTTATTCACTCATCTCATTTGCTAGCTCACTCGCAGCAGATGGGAAGCAACAAGGCTAGAAAGAACCGAGAGAGTAAGAAAAAACAAAGTAAAATGAACGGCTACCCATACTAGTACCCCTAGTAGCACTTGTATAATTGGGGAAGAGGCTCCGAAGAGCAAGAAAGGGGCATGCAGTAGTTTAGGTACAAACTGCTGCTCAGAAGTGTTACAATCCCAAGGAAGATACCAAGGGAGATGCTGGTAGTCTACATGTGCAATGAGGCGGGACATGGCTTAACAGTTTCGGCTTGGCTAAGGTTGCGCTGTATAGTTTTACATGAGTTTGCGCGCAGTTGTTCTTCTCACGGGGTTATACAAGGTTTGTTCTTGGCATTTCATTTAGTGTTACCTTAGAAATCGCGTTACTTCAGACAGCTGTAACGTATGTCCTAACCGTCTCCGCACTATGCTAGGAGGCGGCAGCACTGTGTTCAGTGGAAGAACAGTCCTTCTACTCGAAATCTCACATGCCTGTATCTTAGTACGCATGTATAGATAGACGGATGTATGCCAATTCGATGCCAAATACACGTACGGCGCGAAAAATCAATAAATCTCGGCATGGCTCAAACACTACCCCGTGAATGATCGGTCGCGCGCACAATTTAAAATCGTCCTGGCACAAGCCGCAGTACCAATGCGCATACTCCCAATCCTGATATGCCAGACGAGCAACCGCAATTCCAATACATAACATCATGCGCGACCCCCCCCTTCGGTCTCGCCACTGTCTTTTTTCTATCGCTTCTGGCTCTGTGTGCTACGTAAAAGAGACGTTCGATCGAAGATCAATAGGACAAAAAGAATCGAAATAAGGAAGATACACATGTAAACATATTCAATACATCGGTGGCCTAAAGCGCTCCAGAAATGCAATCTCATTCAACCATCCTTCAATCAGATCCGTACTGGCCGTACGGACCAAAACACGCAAATATTGTTCCTTGAGAAAATTAAAAGGCCATCGCAAGGACAGCAATTCAACAAACATTAATGACAACTCCCTTACCATCAAACAGGTGGATAGATTTGCGGATAAAAACATTCTTGTAATGTGACCGTATATCAGACCTGAACGCGCAGAGGGGCTGACCATACATGCATTCCCATGAATAAAACGGGGACGCAAATGAACAGAAGAATATAAAGACAAGTCACTTCCATGTGGAGTTTCCAAAGACCCATCAATGAAAGGGGAGAAAACAGATCTATTCGGATTCTTTGGAGAGAATAGAACAACTTCTGGGGCACTTTCGAGAGTGAAGAGAGAGAGATCTAAAACCTCCTTCCCACACTGTCTCTCCAAAACATATGTACCATGGTAGAAATCATAGCACTGTAGTGAAAGCATAAAAGGATCGTTTTGAAGAAACCTGGGAGCAACAGAACGAGCCATCAACGTCCAATCGTCCATGTATCGCCTCATGAACCACTTAGAGGACTGCCATGAAGTGACATTTAGGAGAAGTGCTTTCTGATATTCCTTCCATGCAGCATAAAAACGCGCGCCCCCAGGTGAACACAGATTCCTTTGTGGGAATCCCTCCACCTGAGCAACCCTCTCCCCCAACACCCGGATAGTATTTGAATTAAAGTCAACTCTAATTAAATCACACAACAAACTCAACGGAACATAGGTAGCATGTGCATGGTTTGCGTGTATGGAGAGGAAAACCTCTTGTTTCTTCTTCACACACCTTGTAAGCCATGCCTCTCCGACAGCAGGGCCCGCACTCTTCATGAAAACAGACCCCCCCTTTCTCAGCACAGCAAAACGATACCTGGAAGAAGAAGAAAGAAAACAAACCAAAGCATCGAGAGAAGACAAAAAGTCAGCTCGGGGTAAAGATGGAAAGTACGCCTTAATATCATCCACCGCAATTGCAACCGAACCTATCGGCCAGCTCGGTAAGGCACGCATAGACGACGCCCTGTCTACAACCTGTCCGAACGCAACGTTGAAGTCACCCAACATGTCTTAAAACTGGAAAACAGAATTCAAATCACAATGTGGTACAAAAAATTTCAAGAGTCCGTTAAGAACCTTGCAGAAAAAAGAAAAGACCCCCTTCCAACAGTGCTTTGCATATGAAACCAACTGCCTGAATTTCAATGCATCCCACCCGCCCACAACCAAACCATCGAACCCCTAAGACTTCCTCTTTGGCCATAAAATCCCCATCCCAAACTCGTGTCGTGTTCTGCTAGGAATCGCAAACTGAGCCATGAATGTCTTTATTGGGACAGACCACAAAGATGAATCAAACAACAGAGACTCACGATCAGCGATTTGTATTGGAGTAAGTCGAACATATGCGGCATCTGCAAGGAAGGCCCTACGCATACACGCAATATACATCCGACGGCAGAGGAAGGCTAAGTCGCCCTTAGCTCTATCTACGGGTATAATGACAAGCGCAGCCTTCATCGCCTTCACAACCGCAGACCGCTTCTCAGGCAACTTGGGGCCTAAACGATATACCTCTAACATAGAGAGCCAACGACATTGTAGATCTGTCCATGCAGCAGTAGATACGGACACACGCCTCCTACATCCTTGACCCACAAAACCTCCCCTGAGTGCATTCACGTACGATAAAAAAGACAATAAACCCTTCCTCACCCCTTTTCACCCCCCAGACCCGGGCCACAGCTTAGAACTAGCGGAAAAATTCGAGGGAAGAGAGAGAGTAGACCGGAGACGAGGAGAAAGAGAGAGCAAAGAGCAGACAAGTCCATCAAGGCAGTCCAAACCATACATAATCCCGAGGGATCGACATGGGCACGCAGAACCATCGGTGCACGTCGTATCTATAGATTCCTCAGTCACTCCCCCCCCATTTACGTCGTCATCCTCCCCCCCATAAACAGAGTAGGAATTGTCAAGCGCCTGCTGTAGATTACACAAACGGGCTGGCAAAACCACCACCCCCAAAGATCCTCCTATACTGGCCTCCCTCCACCACTCCCTCATTACTGACCGATAAAACCGAGAAAAAGGAGGGAAGTCCGCCAGAGGCAAACGGAACGTTTTACTTCTCGTGTCCTTAATCTTCCTGATGGACCACCCTTTCAATTCGCACAACCTGTCCACATTAGCATTAAAAACCGCCCTCCCCGCCCCTAATACCCCGCGAACAGGAAACAGGCTACAGATAGACAACAGATCATTCTCACAAACAGACAAAGCCCTCAGCTGATTGTCACTCATTCTCTTCTTACTGAGAAGCGACAACAGAAGCGAGCGGAAAACAAAGATTGCTGTGTTCGTAGGGCCGGAGATTGTACCTCTCCCCCCCCCATTCCCGGTAGATAGACTCCCCCCCCCACCCCCAAACCCCCCCACAGCAGACAAACAAGCAGCACGGGAGAACGCAGTCCCTCCTCGGCTCACCATCGCCACCGTAATCCTCCTCCTAACC
>JAHBMJ010000089.1:29927-38095 GCA_018398765.1 Chromera velia | reverse complement strand
AATGAATTAATCCCTTTTGTGGAGAACGATATGTCAAAGCTTACTTGATTAGGTCGCTCCGAAATCGTACCCCGATCCTCCAGTCAAGCACCGCCCTGGCCGCCCTTTCCTTTCCATAGGGCCAACGCTACCCCGAACACGAGGGCCTGGATGTCCGCATCATCTGAAATGTTGCCCACCCCGCAGTCAGCAAGGAACTGTACCAGATCCCTCCTCGCCACACTCTCTTCTACCCCCTTGATGCCGATTTTTATCAGCTTCGACGACTCGACGACTGCTTGCATCTCCCCATCCCTAAACATCGGTGCCTCCTTCAGCAGATTGCCAAAGGAGATCCTGTCATCGGATCCTTTCCCCGGGGGTTCAAGGCCTAAGCCCCGAAGTACATTCCCAGGCTGTTTGACATACCTAGGTATCATGTTCACTGGGGAGACAAACCCCGATCTATCCCCTCCGGTCCCTCTGCTCTTTGCATCCACCGCCCCTCCTCCATTCCCCCCCCCATTCATGCCCCCATCCCCTTCATCCGCTTGTTCTCTCCTCCTCTTAGCAGACAGGGGTCTCACCCCAGGCGCGGCGGCAGCTGCCGCAAATCCCTCCAACCCCGTGATACTCCCCCCCCCCATTACCTGTGGCATGTCTTGATCTGCGCCCGGCTGGGCCATGTCCTCCCCCACGATCACGATAGGCACCTGAGGACCTGCTGGTAGGGGAACCAGATGGCCTCCCCCCCCTCCTGCTGCTGCTGCTGCGGCCATCGTTGTTGAACTGCCCTTCCTCACGTCTGTGTGACTCCCCCAATTTAGACTTATACTTGTACTCCCGCCCATGCCCATCTCTGCACCCCCCCCGAGTGGAGCCGTCGGTGTCAGGCCTCTCGGCAGCCCACCCGACCCCGTCCCCTGGGCCCGAAGCTCCCACTGTCTCGCCAATGCAGTCACATGATTTGTGAACTGCAGCGGAGACGAAGCCCTGCAGGCCTTCACTATCCCCCTAATCATCCTTTCCCCCGACTCCCCACTAGGGAGCATCATGAAAATAAAGTCCACCAGCCTATGGAAGCTGATGTACTTCCCACCAATCTCATTCACCATTGCCTCCACCGCTCCTTCGAACTCCTTCTGCCCCACCCCTCCTGCCGGGTACATCTCCCTCTTCAAAGCCCTGAAGGGCCCCTTCAAGGGGATATCGAGGAAGTCACACCCAAAGTGAGCCCCGGATATCATCGCCTCCCTGACAAATGCTAGTCCGGGCGAGTATGCCGGATTTCGGGTCCTCCCGTCCAGTTTGAACTGAAAAGACGGGTGCCAGAGCTTGTTTGCATCAACGGACCTCGCCACCATGCACGTAAACTCGTGCAGATGGGAGTTCTTATCCACGGCCTCGATCTGCTTCATCTGGTTCTTGGGTATCGCCTGCAGGAGCAGGCTCTTTGCACCACCTCCTCCCTAGAAGTTGTACACGTCCATCACTTGTGCCGCCAACCCCGCCCTTGCCCTCTCCAGCGCCGCCTGCATATTCTCTCCATCCCTCATCTCCACCACAACTGCCTTTCTCCTTCCCTGCACGGAACCCGCCTGCCCACGCATCTGGAGGGCTGCCTCCCTGTCCACCGGAATGGCCGGCAGTGCTCCCAACTCGTCGTCCCACTGTCCACTCATTGCGCAAAGCTACAGATCCTACTTTCAAACGAACTTCTAGGAGAGTGTCTACCTTTCTGCCTACAGTTCTGCTTACGAAACAAACCACACCTTGCTCTTGAAGGTAAGACAATTGCCTACAGGTGTATCGTGAAAATCTCCAGTTCTTGGCCAAACGCCGCCTCGAAAACAGGTACAATTAGTGTTACCTTAGAAATCGCGTTACTTCAGACAGCTGTAACATATGTCCTAACCGTCTCCGCACTATGCTAGTAGGCGGCAGCACTGTGTTCAGTGGAAGAGCAGTCCTTCTACTCGAAATCTCACATGCCTGTATCTTAGTACGCATGTATAGATAGACGGATGCATGCCAATTCGATGCCAAATATACGTACGGCGCGAAAAATTAATAAATCTCGGCATAGCTCAAATACTACCCCGTGAACGATCGGTCGCGCGCATAATTTAAAATCGTCCTGGCACAAGCCGCAGTACCAATACGCATACTCCCAATCCTGACATGCCAGACGAACAACCGCAATTCCAACACACAACATCATGCATGTATGACACTGTATATGCAGAGTCCACAGCGGCTATAACGCTGCCCTCCGACGTATGTCAAGCCGCACAAAACACCGTAAACATGCGATTTACGACTCTTTTTTTCACACATAAGTGTGATTTAATTAAATCAGTCAAAAAACAGAGTAGACTCTTAAGTAGAACTTAGTGGAATCTAAAGTGACATTTAAAACACTTCACTATATTTTAGCTTTATTATAAAGTAAAACTAGGTTATTTGAAGCAATTTAGAGTCTTTTAAAGCATTTAAAATCGTTACTCCTGTGCAAATCTGCTCAAATGTGCTTAAAAGACTGGTTGATTAGCTAGAGTGCATGGTGGGGAAAAATTACGATCACCGCAGCACGTAGAAGTTAGTGAATGTTACCTGCAAAGAAATATACAGGCATAACACTAATGAATACGTTCAAAAGCAACGTTTAGCGCCGCCAATCTACTATAAAGAATTGCTTCTTCTGCAAGGGAAACAGTGCAGGAAGGAGGGTTTCACAGCTAGGCTGGTTAGACCAGATAGGAGGCGGTCAGCAGGGGTCGGAGAGGATTCCAAAGAACAGAGCACAGAGACAACATAACGCTATTCACAAAGACCTCACACTATATGGCGCAAAAGCTTGCAACTTGTTCTCCATATGTCAATGAGAAACAGTTACTGTGAAAAAGAAGGACAGGTCCGTAGGCAGCTCCAGATGTTTAGAGGGAGACTAGTACAGAGTGCCACAAATGAGAAAGGATGAACGAGTAAGAAGCACTTGCGTCGGGATAGTATAGACCGCTTTCAAGAACTGACATACACGGAGCAAGTAGAAAACATTCAAATGCATGAAAGCTGAGCGATTGTTCTGGGTGGAAAAATGTCTGGCAGGACTGAGAGCTGTGCAGAGCTTCAGAAGAGGCGGTCAAAAAATGGAGGCTCCAGCAGACTTTCCATCGACCCTCTCTCAGTGTCACTGTGACCTCCCTTATGCGTTTCTATCAAGCTCCTAGCAAAACAAAGAAGCTGAATGCTAAGCAAATCATCATGCAAAGCGAGAGAGCGAGCCGCACTTCCTTAACTGACCTGCAGGTGACCTCAAGTCTCCGTCCACCAACACCTGCAAACACGGAGGGACAGGCATTCACGCTTTATACAGTTAAGGAAGCACTTCTGTCTAGCTTATTCTGCGTGCACAAGGTCCCAAGGAAAAGACCAAGAGCCTAAAAAGCAGTGGGTCCGGAGAGGCTGACCTGGGGGTTGACCCCGGGGCTTCCAAGACTGTGACCTGCAAGGAAAGAGTAAGGAGAGCGATGAGGGCAGCAGTACTTTAACACCTAGATAAGGCCAGCAGCCCTTTCCTGCTTGAACAGGAGGAGCAGCAGCAAGCAGGAAGACGTTGAAAACAAGATCAAGACGGCTGGTGTCCACTAGACTCACCTGTAAGCTCCACTTTGTGCCGACCGAAGATGTCCCAGCAATACCCGTCTCCTCCAGAGCCTCGAAAGTGCACTCCCGAAAAAAAAAGTCAAAACCGAGAAAACGCTCTGTCACACATCTTCAAAAACCGTCAGAAAACATCTGACAAAACGCTTTTTATGGCAACATTTCTGTGAGAAAAGTCTGTTTGCTTAGAGGTTTAAGACTCCGTAGTTTTGAACCTATGGACCTTCAAGACGGACAAGAGATTTCAGACCCGATTATTGGCCGATAGAGGCAAAGTCGGCTATATACGTCGAAGGGGCAGGGTGCCGCCACCCCTTTTGGCCCTGTGGCAGCGCCTCCCGGACCCACGATTAGCCCATGTCTGGACCTGGCGGTGGGGGGGTTTGACCCCCCTTACCCAAGGTTCAGAAGTGCGGACTTCTGAACCTCGAGGGGGGGGGGTGTCAGACCCAACTCGAAGTCCCTGACCCAAAACAGTCAACTCTAAATCTCTTAGTATGTCTAGTATGAGCTTCTAATTCTTTATAGTTGTTAAGAAAAAATGTAACAAAAAAAATGATATCTTTTTTTTTTTTCTTATATAAAAAAATTGATATCAAAAAATAAAAATTAATATCAAATTTTTTATCATTTTTTTTCTCAAGGACTATAAAGAGTTAGAAGCTTAAACTAACAACGCCTGTAAGTCATAAAAAGATGTATAAGCACTGTATGTTAGTTTGCATGCCGGGGGCGAGTGAGGTGCTTTTTGCCCCCCCCTCTGCATAGGAGACCGGGGCTTTTCCACAAAAAAATCGTTCTCATAATTGGTAAGGAATTAGAAGCTGAAACTAAAAGAGAATGACCAAATAATAGTCAAACGGAATGCAGAGCTAGATCTCTATAATGGTGGAACTACTTCATGAAATAGTCTGTCTGTCAAGGCAGAGTAGAACGAACAGCCGAAAGGCGTTCAATCAGCTAGTACTGCACGAAGTGAATCGATCTGACCTAGCTGGTGCTGAATGCGCGCGGCACAAATCGTACAAAATCGAATGCGCATGCAGCAATCCTATCCCGGCCAGCACGGTGCTTCGGCACTGCGCGGCACGGCCTCTACGCTCATGCAGCCTTCTGGGTCTAGAAGCAAGCATGGATACGCGGCAGGCTGGTACCCTATACTTCAACTAAACTTTGTGTAAGAAGACGTTGTAATAATAGAAAAAGAACTATGGAACAGATTTTTTATATCAGTTCTAGAAACATAGGCTGCCATACAAATTTTGTGAGTTTTATATCGTTTTTTTTATTGTTGAAAACCGTTAAAAAATGGCCCAAAACTCACAAAATTTGTATGGTAGCCTATATTTCTAGAAATGATATAAAAAATCTGTTTCATAGTTCTTTTTCTATCATTCTAACGTCTTTTTACACAAAGTTTCAGCTTTTAACTCCTTACCAATTATAAAAACGAGTTTTTTATGGAAATACGCCGCTTTAGGGGGGCAAAAAGCACCTCACTCGCCCCCGGCATACGATCAAAAAATTTGTATGGCAGCCTATGTTTCTAAAAATGATATAAAAAATCTGTTTCATACTTCTTTTTCTATTGTTACAACGTCTTTTTACACAAAGTTTCAGTTTCTAAGTCCTTATCAATTATGAAAACGAGTTTTTTGCGGAAATGCACCACTTTAGGGGGGTAAAAGGCATCCTATTCGCCCCCGGCATGCGTTTCAAGTTCCAAATCTTTATACTTTGTGAGAAAAACATATGTTTATTATCATTGATTAAAAAATTTAAAAAAAAAATGATATCAATTTTTTTAATATGAAGATTTCTCACAAAATATAAAGAGTTAGAAACTCAAATTAACTGATAGTGCTTATACATCTTTATATGACCTATAAGTGGTTTCGAACCCCTTTTTTAGCTGCAATTTTGAGCAACTGCCTAAAAGCTTGACCAAGGAACCGGTACCAAGGAGCTGAAGCAGAAATCCATGAAATTGGACAGATCCAAGTCTCAGTTTCAGCTCCGGGTCCATTACTTGAGTGCAATTTCATCTATCTGATAATGATGAAATGCTTGTCGTATGAAATTCAGTTTTTTGAATATTTCAATGGTTTTCTTCATTTATGAGGGACGATCACCAGGGAACTTTATCAGGTATAAAACTGAGTATATATCGGATTTATGTACTTCTCTGCGACGACAATATAGTTTTATACGGCATTTTAATTCCGGTCCTCATACTTCGAGACTCAACTCCTCTGTACGAGAATATGATCCTAAGGTGAGGATTTTTACGGATCTTGACGAATCTTCACTTTTTTTTCCTGTACGCGCCGCTGCTCTATAAAAACAAAAGCCGAGGCCCAGGGCCGTGGCAGGCATGATTTGCTCACATATTTTGCTCACAAAATGGAATTCCTGGAATTCTTCTGTACGTTTCTTAGTGATCGGTGATTCGGCCGGGCTGCTTGCCTCGGGAGTGTGTGACTACTCCAATGAACAACATATACATGTACACTTCAGTCGGCCCGATCTCAACATCACCCCGGAGGTCCGCACGGGGGGGGTCAATGATGGTTAGAGGGCGGAGGGATGGCTTCAAATCTGAGGGGGGGGAAAGGGTCAGGTTTTGGAGGGCGGAGGGATGGCACGCGAGCCCGTCGACCCCCCCCCTTCCCGCATGTGTGTGCCGTCTCTATTGACTCTCACTGCCGCCCTCAACTACAGCGTCCTCTTCTCAGACTGGCAGGCAGAGTATGAGGATGAGAGTGGATGACCTGCAGCCACTGACTACGTGACTGGCCATGGTCAATCAAAACCTAAGAAAAGAGAGAAAGCGATCGAAGTTTGTAGTCAAGTGAGAGAGACGTGCCGTCTCTTTCAAATTTTGTGAAGCAAGCAAGCCAAACAGTTCCAAAACTTCATATACGATATGCTCTGACGTATTTTTGATAATTGTCTATTTTGGAGTGTCTGTAGCTGGCCGTATTATACATATGCACGGCGCCATTTTCACCTACCTCCATGCCAGTTGCTTCTTCCTGTTTCGCTCTTTTGTCTTCGGTCCATGAGAGATGGAGGTTGGGCTCGGAAAGAGGAGATCAGCAGTGTAGGCACCCGGTATTAGGAGCATCAATTCGACAGAGCTTCGCCCGGCTCGCTGGCACAATGGGTGGGTTTCCTTGCTCTCTTCATTCCTAAGGCTTCCTTCCTTCCTTTCTTTGAAATCGTTCCCTTCTTCCTTCCGTCCTTCCTTCTCTTTTTCTTCCTCTCCCTGTTTTTCACTCTCTTGGCCCTGTATTGGTATGTGTTTGTGTTCCTCTCGCTCCGCATGTGTATGTGTGTATGTATATGTGTATGTATATCCCCCTTGATGATGACAGTGGTGTGCCTGTCACAGTCGGAGGGGGGCACACAGACATGTAGGCACTCAGGCAGGCACCGCTAAAGGAATACAGGCTAGTGAGTCAGTCAGTTAGTCAGCCAGACAACGAGTCAGTGAGTCAGTTAGTCAGTCAGTCAGTCAGTGAGTCAGCCAGCCAGCCAGTCAACCAGTCAACTAGTTGAACAGTCAATCAGTCAGTCAATCAGTCAGTCAGTCAGTCAGTCAGTCAGTCAGTTAGTCAGTCAGTCACTGAGTCAGTCAGTCAGCCAGCCGGTCAGTTAGTCAGTCAGTCAGTCAACCAATCACTCAGTCAGACTGAGTCAGTCAGAATGTATGTGTGTATGTGGATGTATATGTGTATATGTATCCCCCCCCGATGGTGACAGTGGTGAGCCTACCACTGTCAGAGGGGGCACACAAACATGTAGGCACCCAAGGACATACCAAGTCCATCACTCAGTCTGTGTCTATTTGTGTGTCACAGTGTGTCTGTCTCTGTGTCTCTCTCTCCCTCTGTATATGTGTGTGTGTATGTGTATGTATGTATGTATGTATGTGTATGTGTGTGTTTGTGTGTGTGTGTATATGTATGTGTGTGTATGTGTGTGTGCGTATGCGCGTACGCGTACATGTATGTATATATGTGTATGTGTATCCCTCCCGATGATGACAGTGATGTGCCTGCCACAGTCAGAGGGGGGCACGCAGACATGTAGGCATTCAGGGAGGCACCGCCGAAGGAAAACAGACCAGTGAGGCAGTCAGTCAGCCAAACAACCAGGCAGTGAGTCAGTCAATCAGCCAGACAACCAGGCAGTGAGTCAGTCAGTCAGCCAAACGACCAGTCAGTGATTCAGTCAATCAGTCAGTCAGTTAGTCAGTCAGTCAGTCACTTAGTCAGTTAACCAGTCAACTAGTCAAACAGTCAGTCAACCAATCACTCAGTCAGTCAGTCAGAATGTATATGTATATGTTGATGTATATGTGTGTATATATCCCCCTCCGATGATGACAGTGGTGAGCCTACCACTGTTAGAGGGTACATAGAAATATGTAGACACCCAAGGATGTACCAAGTCCGTCAGTAAGTCTGTGTCTATTTGTGCGTGTGCGTGTATGCGTGCGTACGTATGTGTGTGTGTGTGTG
>JAHBMJ010000089.1:17427-24927 GCA_018398765.1 Chromera velia | reverse complement strand
TCAACTGGTAGCATTGTCGTACGGCAGAAAAAAACCCAACCGGCTGCTCAAATCTTGACGTTGACTTGAGCCTCAGGGAGCCCCGTGCCAAGCAAGGAAAACCAGTGCATTTGTGATACTGATGAAAAACCTTCAAGACACATCACACGACCCTCTTACCCACCCCCCAGTTCCAAGCGACACAATATTTTTCGTCGTCGAATCGTCAATAGGCGTGGTGATATTCTTCATTATTAAATTCAATAATATTCATTCATTCAATGATATTCATCCATTCATTACCGCCCTATAACCACCGGGCCAGTCTGAGTCACTGTGGTCCAGTAAGAGCAGTCCTGTGGGAACGGTCTAGTCAAAGTGGTCCGGGGAGAGCAATCCAGTCAAGTCCGGTGCCATCCATCCATCCATCTATCTATCCATCCATCTATCCATCCATCCATCCATCCATCCATCCATCTATTCATTCATTCATTCATTCATTCATTCATTGAATTTCATTCAATGACATTCATTCATTCATTCATTCATTCATTCATTCATTCATTTATTCATTCATTCATTCATTCATTCATTCATTCGTCCATTTATTCATTCATTCATTCATTCATTTATTCATTCATTCATTCATTCATTCATTCATTCGTCTATTTATTCAGTCATTCGTTCATTCATTCATTCATCCATTCAATGACATCCATTCACCCTTCCATTCATTCATCCATTCATCCATGCCTCCATCCATCCATTTATTCATCCATTCATTCATTCATTAATTCATTAAAATTCATTCATTCATTCCTTCACTCAGTCATTCATTCGATCATTCATTCTTTCATTCATTCATTCATTCATTCATTCATTACCGCCCTACAAGGCTTAGCGGCCAGTCAGAGTCATTGTGGTCTATTGAAAGCGGTCAGATAGTCCGGGGAAAGCGGTCCAGTCAGGTCTAGTGCCATCTATCCATCCAGCTATCCATCCATTCACTCATTCATCCATTCGCCCATTCACCCATTCACTCATTCATCCATTCAATTAATGACATCGATTTATTCACTCAGTCAATGAGATTCATCCATTTATTTATTCATCGCATTTATCTTCGTCTTCTCTAACGAAACAAGAAGGTTGATTTAGTCAGGGCGGTCCCTACAAAGTGGGCCAGTCAGAGTCACTATGGTCCAGTGAAAGCGGTCTTATGTGAGCGGTCTAGTCAAAGAGGTCCGGGGAGAGCGGTCCAGTCAGGTCCAGTGCCATCATCTATCCATCCATCCATCCATCCATCCATCCATTCATTCCTTGCTTCTTTCCTTCCTTCCTTCCTTCCTTCCTTCCTTTATTCATTCATTCATTCATTCATTCATTCATTCGTCCATTCATTTGTTCATTCATTTATTCATTTATTCATTTGTTCATTTATTCTAATTTATTCATTCATCTATTCATCCATTCATTCATCTATTTGTCCATCCATCCATCCATTCATCCATTCGTCCATTCATCCATCCATTCAGCCATCCATTCATTCATTCATTATTCATTCATTCATTCATTCATTCATTCATTCATTCATTCATTCATTCATTCATTCATTCATTCATCTATTCATCCATCTATCCATTCATTCATTCATCCATCTATTCACTCATTCATTCATTCATTCATTCATTCGTTCATTCATCCATTCACCCTTCCATTCATTCATCCATTCATCCACCCATCCATTCATTCAGTCATTCATTCATTTATTCATTTATTCATTCATTCATTCATTCATTCATTCATTCTCTCATTCACGCATTCATTCATCCATTCATCCGTTCATCCATATCTCCATCCATCCATTCATTCAGTCATTCATTCATTCATCCATTCATCCGTTCATCCATGCATCCATTCATTCATTCATTCATTCATTCATCCATCCATTCATCCACCCATCCATTCATTCAGTCATTCATTCATTTATTCATTTATTCATTCATTCATTCTCTCATTCACGCATTCATTCATCCATTCATCCGTTCATCCATATCTCCATCCATCCATTCATTCAGTCATTCATTCATTCATCCATTCATCCGTTCATCCATGCATCCATTCATTCATTCATTCATTCATTCATTTTAAAATTTCATTTATTCATCCATCCATTCATCCATTCGTCCATTCATCCATCCATCCCTTCACGCTTTCATTCATTCGATCATTTATCCATCTATCTATTCGTTCATTCATTCATTCATTCATCCGTTCATCCATTCATCCATTCATCCTTCCACTCATTCATCCATTCATCCATCCATTCATTCATTCATCCATTCATCCATCCATTCATCCAATGCAAACGGTCTGGAGTGGGACAGTCTCTTCTCACCTCTCCTCTCCCAACTTCGAAGGGGCTGTGATAGAACGGCCGGCGGGCTGTGTTTATGGTGGATGCGGCCTTGAGGAGAGGCCGGATTCGCGAGTGAATGGAGGTATAGATCGAGGCAAGCTGCATCTGTAGGCGGTGGCAGCATGTAACGGCTGCAGTTTGTGGAAGCTGGAGGCGGTCGGTGGTCCGGTGTGCAAACAGGAGCTGCATGGTGTTGTGGGTCTTGTGAGCAAGCCTTGAGTGCATCTTGATTCGTGCGTATCTTCGGAGGAGGGGAACGGGCCGTCGACTTGCTTGTTCGAAAGGGGCGTGCATGCATGCATAGAATTGTGGCACATTGCTTTACGATATGGTGGGTGTAGTGGTGGGTGGCTAGGTGCTGCAGTGCCGAAGGCGGTGGGTAGTAAAGCCCCTTGTGGCCTCTGTCGTGCTCTTTGTGTGTCAGGCCCTCTAATTTGCTGTCCCCCCCCCCTGAGGGGACCCCACCCCCCCCTTTTTTAGGGTCACCTTCGGGGTGATGATCTCGACTTGATCTCATACATTCTATTTGTACAAGTGCCGTGAAGTTCACACTTCTCTCACGCAGTCTCTTTGAAGTGTATTGAACTGATCGTGGAAGGATAGAGCTCGATCCGCAGAGCCTTCCTGTCCTCATTGGGCACTTTTTCTAGCTTATCGGCATGGCTGAAATAGCTGACAAGAGCAGGATACGTGCCAAAGGTAACTCACAATATACAGCTGCTTCGCACCTTGGCACTTTTCTTGCTCTCACATAGACATTGCAACTCTCTGCAACTCGCCGTTAGGACGAAAAGAACCTGGTCAAAATCAGCGTGGGTGGCACCCTCTTCTGTCTGTTTCAGGTGGCGCTTATTCTCGCTCTGCATGGTGGGTTCATATCTCCTTTTCTGCGTCTTTGACTACTTTCATTTCTTCCCCTCTTCCGATCTTTCCTTTGCTCTGTCTGTCTCTGGTCTTGTCGTGTCTCATCAAGTATACAACAATGAGCTGAGCGCAGACACAAGCATACACTCATACAAGTATGACGAAGCAATGCCTAGAAAGGCAGAAGTGACGGCTGCGAGAGAGGTAAGGAGAGAGCTCCACAGAGGGAGGCATTTGTTGGCAAGAGCTTGCTATCTCAGCTTCATTGTAGATCGGCAAAGTTCACTGGATAGTCCAGGTATGGACACATTTTGAGGCCGGCAAGGGCATGCAGGGGTTGAATTAGGTACAGAAATACCATCCAATGTCAACGTCTGTGCGGTCTTCTCTCTGTGAATAAATTCTGCGTCTAGGTGCATGTCCGTCGTGCACTTGGTGTCTAGATTTGATGATAAGGCAAGAGATCTTTCCAAAAGAACCTGCTCAAGCGCCATGGCTCATCATCATCATCATTGCAGCATGCATGCAGTCTCTGTTTCCCCCGACTTCTCTTTGCGTTCAAAGCTCCCTCAACCTAAAGGAAGCTGCATGATGCAAGATAAGCAAACAAGGGGTAGGAGGGGAGGGGAGGAGCCCAGCGTTTCGCTGCGAGGGGCGTGTAGGGACCGGCGTGGTTTGCATCGATCCAGAATGTTTGCAGACAATTAAAGACGGCGGCATGGTCATCTCCATTCTGCCTTCCCATCAAGGCGGCAGCACAATCAAGTTCCGGCGATCCGACCAACAGACTAAAAAGTTTTGACAGCTGCATGGTGAGTCTCCGTCCGCGTTTGCATATGCAGTCTTTATGTGCGTCCAGCTACTCACTCTGTCAGACCTGCTTTGAATGAAACAAATGCATGAGACGTTATACTGTCCCCTCCCTTGTTTTGAACCTACAAATCTTCATCGGAGGTGCAGTCATGTACATTGATTCATCAACTGACACTTGATTGATTTTGTGCTCTCTGCTTTTGCGTAAACGAAGGACACGCTTTTTTATGAAAGTACATGGACGTCCGAGGAACGGAGGACTGGTAGACGTGCAGAGAGAACAAAAAAGAAAGAAGACGCATTTTGCTCAACCCTCCAAGAAAGCAGCAGACGAAATTTTGATTGATTGATTGATTGATTGAGTACGTGTGCATGCGCGTGCGCATGTGTGTGCATGTGTGCGTGTGTGTTTGCGTTTGTGTGTATGTGTGTGTGTATGTGTGTGTGTGTGTGTGTGTGTGTGTGTGTGTATGTGTATGTATGTGTATGTGTATGTGTATGTGTGTGTGTGTGTTTGTGTATGTGTGTATGTGTATATGTGTGTATGTGTGTGTGTGTATGTGTGTATGTGTGTGTATGTATGTGTGTGCATGTGTATGTATGTGTATGTGTGTGTGCGTGTGTATGTGTGTGCGTGTGCGTGTGTGTTTGTGTTTGTGTGTGTGTATGTGTGTGTGTGTGTGTATGTGTGTATGTGTGTATGTGTGTGTGTGTGTGTGTATGTGTGTGTGTGTGTTTGCATGTATGTGTGCGCGCACGTTAGGGTGAGCTTCTGTGATAGAGTGTGTGTGAGCGTGTGTACACGTATGTGAGTGTGCGCGTCAAAGTGTGCGGAATGGAGCAGAACAGTGCCAGAAGGTGCAAGAAAAAACATCCTTGGCCATCCAGCATCGTCAACTCATATGCACGATTGAGAGAGCAGCCCTCAAAGCCACTGTACCTGCATGTGTATGAGTGGAAAGAAATGAAATGAAATAAAATAGAATGGGACGAAATGACTGAACAAGGAGGTGTTGAGAATGAAATGAAAGGGGGGCAAAGGGAAAAAGAAGAGCAAAACAAAAATAAAAAAACAGAGTGGTCCACTAGGAAGTCAGAGAATAGAAGGAGCAAAATTTAAAGGGAGGGAGGGAGGGAGAGAGGGAGGGAGAGAGTGAATGAAGAAAGGAGAACGGAAGAAGAAGACATGAAGGAAGAATGAATGAAAAGAAACCGGGGGAAACCAAAGCGGAGTGAAGAGAAGCAATGCAAAGGTAACGAGACTGAAAGAGTCAGCAAGTTTAAGACGGAGCCGGGCCCAGAAGGATGAAAGAGAGAAGAGTGGCGTCGAGAAATGAGAGGGGGGATGAAAACAGAGTGAAGTAAGTAAACTCTCAGAGACATCTTGCAGAATGCATGCATGTATACACAAAATTCAGGCATCAAAATTAAACAGAATACATCGTCTCTCCATACCTGTGAAGCCTTCCCTCTCCTCCCCCCCCCCTTCGTCTTTTTGTGTGTGCCTGCGTGTAGATGCCGTAGGAGCTAGCGTAGGAGAAACAGAGATAACGAGATTGGTAAGACATGTGGGTACGATTTGAATTAGTTTAACATGAAAGGGCAGGGGCAGAGAAAAAAGAGGGCAGACAATCATCCAGAGGGAGGAAACCTGAAAGAGGGAGAGAATGAGGGGCGTTCCGGGTATAGGTCCTCGCCAAAGCTTAGAGCTATACACTTTGAATGTCTTCACACAATCTCAGTCAGCTTTTTGTCTCCGCAAAGCGTCGACTACTAGCGTTGGCTGTCCGTGCACTGATTGTGATGCTCAAATAGTGTGTGTGCTTCATCACAGCATGCAATAATACTTTATTTAGTACTTTGATTTTAATTTTGAAACTTGTCTATAACTATTGTAGTATAGTAGAAACATATAACAGGATTCAAGCTAGGATTTATGCAAGTTATCATGATTTTACATAGTACTACGGTTAGCAGCTAGGTTAATTAGGGGTATTCTAGAGTATTTAACGAAAGTAGGACGGTTATACTAGGTGGATGCTGGGCCGCCTGGTTACCAATTTTATGGTTACGGTAGCAGTGTTCTGATGGTAGTTGTGGTAGCTAAAAACAGGCAGATTTGGCGACATTCTGAGTCAAACTCAACCTACAAACCCAATTTTAGACTGACAATGTCTGATATTCATTAAAAGTTCATTCTAGTAAAACTCACTGTTTATTATTTTATGACTGAACCTAGTACTGAACTATAACTACAATATTATTATGTATAGCCTATATTATTTATAAGTATAATCTAATATTTCAGGGCTTTAAATTGCTAGTGAGTTAAGTGGTCAGGCTTTGAAATGATAATAGGTTTAGCAACTGCTTACAACCTAGCCTACAACTGCCAACTGTCTAAGTCTAGCCAACTGTTTTTACCAGAGTTTTTCCTTAAATTACTATGGTAGTGGTACAGGCCTTCAAGTCCACTATAGTTACCTGGTGTTACCATCTCATGGTTACCAAACTGACGGTAACTCGCTACTGGCTAAAAGGGGCCGGTAGTAACTCCTATATAACCGTATTGTATAACAATATTGTGCAAAGACTGCAGCAAAGTCCTAGGAGAAGTCTTTTCAGATTTCCTTGTCTTTCTTGGAAACATACTTATATATAGTAGGCTGAGGCTGCTTAGTCACTGCAGCCATTGTTCCTTTGTTTGCCAGTGCGACAGTGAGGCTCGATGAGCCTCCATCATTTCTTCATTCACCCCCCCCCCTGCATGCACAGATTTTCTGTAAACAGTCAAGCAGTCTTAAAGCAAATCATGTTTGCAGCCGTTTGCTCTTTTTGCCACGTCCCTTTTCGCCTTTGATCCATCAGGGTGCGATGACACAGCAGGTGTTTTGAATTAAGTCAATCTCTTAATCCATCCGTCTTCCTCTTTTTACTCCCTGCTGCTGTGAGCTGTTTGAATCTGTGTCTCCTTTTTTAATCATTTCTTCTTGTCACGTTCTCGAAAAGAACACCTACTATGTGCATGACGTTGATTGTCCGTCTTACCCTCTGCTCTTCGGTATCTGGTGACAAGGCAGTCAACCGAAAAACAGACACGCGGTGATCATCCTGTCATGAGTCTTCCCTTCACACCGCCTCTTTTCTTTTTACTTCGAACTCAAATTCTTAAGAGTAGAGCTGAGCTTCGACTGAAACTTTTGAAAAACTTTGATGGCCCTTGTCCCGATGCATTTCCTCCCACCTCAGCTCGGGTTGATCAAGCGAAGCATGCATGCTTAAGATCCCCTCGAACGATCGGTTCTTCTCTCTGCCGTGCACTTCCGGGGGCCTGCCGAGCGACCCTCCAGGACAAAACAAAGGGCATCGACGCATATGAAGAGAGAGAGAGAGGGAGAGAGAGAGAGACAGAGAGGGAGAGAGAG
>JAHBMJ010000089.1:4369-17416 GCA_018398765.1 Chromera velia | reverse complement strand
GGGGGGGGGGGGGGAGAGAGAGAGAGTCTACGAACGGTTGAACGGAAAGGAACATTCGACATTCGATGATTCACCTTCCTTCTCTCCCTTTTTCGCTCTTTCTCTGTCTCTCTCTCTCTGAGACTCATTGTGAAGCAAGCTTTCTCTCAGTCTCTCTGCTTGCACCGGAACAGTCAGATTGGACTACAGACGATTAAACATACGAAAAACGGGTTCACAGTCGAGCACAGGCAGTGATTCAGACAATGCATGCAGTGCACCTATTTCTGCCTCGTGTGTCGTCTGTCTGATGGAATGAATTAGTTCGGACTGGGGTTTTGCATTCTCAGCACTTCCCTGATTTGACAGAAGGAAGAAGAACATGCAATTTAGTGGGTCAGACCTGAGCAGATCCAGACGGACTTCAGCAACATGCAGCACACACGCAGGTAGAGGGAAAGACAATGCAGCAAACAAACATGCCACGCCACCACGTACCTACACCCACCTTCCCCCCCCTCCCCTTTTCCCTCTTTCCCTTTCACTCACTGTCACGCTTAGCATGAAACACATCGGCAATGTGCCCATGTACTTAGAGGAGAAACAAAAAACAACAGAAGAAAAGAAGACCAAAGACTGAATCAACTCTCGGAGGCTCGAAAGGAGAAAAGAGGGGAGATCACCATTAGCGGACTCTCACCCCCTTTCTTTCTAGGTCGCTCGCATTCTTTTGAGAGCCGTGAGAGAATTCTCTTCCATCCCGACACAGTAGGGCTCTCGATCTGTGTAGTTTCTTTTCGCCTGTGTGGATACAAACAGTGACTCATGCGTATGCGTATATCTGCTCTCTCTATGTCTCTTTTGATGCCGGGTTTGCGAGGTGGTCTCCCGATCGCAATCTGAAAAAGAAAAATAATCCTTCGACTAAGGACAAGAGAGCGTGCAGCAACGAACAAAATAAACGGATAAAGAGAAATGAGAATCTGTGATGCGATGTAGGCGAGGCAGCAATACAAACAGACGGAAAGCAGACAAGGAAACAAAACTAAGAATAGAGGTTTGAATAAATAAAAACCACCGCACTGATTAATTAGTAATTCAATTAATGATGCCTGCAGTACGCCCAGAGCGACCCTTTCTGCTCGATCCTGTCGGGCTCAAAGAGGGGGAAGGGAGAAGGGACAAAGAAGGAGAGAGAAAGATATGTCAGACAGAAAGAGAAAAAGAGTGGTTAGAGAAGCTGTCTGCCTGACCCAACACACAAAAATCTCTATTTTTTGCTGATCACCTTTTCCTTCTTACTCACTCCTTCTCCCCTTCTTACCTGCTTTTGGACCTCCTGCTTCCCTTCAGTCCCTTTTTCTTACGTACGAACTCTGCTTGGTGTGCATGCATGAGTTTCGTCCTCTCCCTTTTACTCTTTCGTTTCTTCTGGAAAGGAAGGAAAACCCCAACCCATCCACGTGTCCCCTGCTGCTCTATGTACGGGTTTCTGAATTCAGTGACTGCATGAGTGAGTCTTATTGTTTGCGATAGACAGGCACCATGAAGTCTCTTTCTTTTCGTTTCCTCTGGAGAGGAGTGGAGGGAGTAGCCACGGCCGGCCAGAGAGACAGTAAGAAAATGACAAACAAGGCCGTAGAGTCTCCTTTTGGCTTTCTTTCATCTTCTCGCGTGCAACCAGGAGACTTCCCTTTCTTCTATCTTTGCGCGAATTCTGTGGGTACCCACTTCTTTCTCTTCCCTCTCCTTCCCTGCCCTCCCCCATACTTTTGCCTTCCGCCCCCCCATTCCCTGCTTCTACTTTCGAGTTCGCATCAATTCAAATGAACAAAAGAGAGCCAGGACACCTATGTCCTCATAGCAAACCAAATACAGAAATGCTCAAAACTTCCCTCCCTCTCCCCTTTCCGCCTCTTTTACTTCAGAGGTTCTCACCTTCCTGATCATTCTTCCGAGTAAGCTCAATTCTTCTTACTATTTCTGCCCACACTCCTGTCTTCACTCTACCATCCGAACTGTGGTCTCTTATCTGTCTCTGTCAAGTTCTCCACACCATCAAAACAATCGCAAATCCCGGCCCCGACCGACTGACAAGGCCTGACTTTGAAAGGATTGGTACGTCTGTTATGTTTGGGCAACAGCAGGAAGAAAGGAGAAACACTGAATAAGTCTTTCCCCCCAAAACATTCCAGTCAAACGCCCATTCACACGCACGCCGATCAATCTATCATGAAGGTCTCCAGGGAGCCGGTGTGATGGGAGTCAGAGGCTCACTGTCCCCTCTGGACTGTGTGAAATTGCCCATGGCAATCTGGGCGTTGGAGGGGGAGGCAGACGGAGACCCTGCAGGCGTCTTCCCTCCAGGCACTTTCAGGGTTGAGGGCGTCTTGCTGGCAGTGTCTGCAGACGGAGAGACAGACAGACTATATAATTTCTTTCCCTGCTCTCTTTCATGACTGACAGACTATATGTTTCTTCTTCTATGACTGACAGACAGACAAACAGACAGGCAGGCAGGTAGAGAGACAGAGAGACAGAGAGACAAGAGAGACAGACAGGCGTCGGGACCTTCGATAAGCAGGGTGCCTCTCCAGGCAAACTCTCTCTCACAGACACGGGCGCGCGTGCGTTTTCTCTTTCCTCCAGGAGGAAATGGAACCATGAAAGGCGGGGACAGGGAAATGCGCGTACAAGCAGTCACAACCCAGAAAAGCCCGCCTTTCCATCCGCCTTTTTGCATGGCTGACCATCAGGAAAGTTCTTGTCTCTTGCCCAGGGAGTCGCTCCTGGAGTCTTCCCTTCCACTGGCGTCTGGGGGATGTGCGTTGTGGGTGTGTTCTCCTGATGGCCCCCGGGTCCCCCATTCAGTTTGCCGTCTCTCTCCCACTCGGGGAATCTGGGTTGAGAGGGCTGAACGGGGGCCGGCTGGGCTGAGGAGGAGTGGTGAGAAGAGCGCGACTTCCCGGGGATGAGCCTGCAAGGGGTTAGGGAAGGAGCATTCAAAAAAATGTACTGTTTGCTCACTACTGGCATGCCTGTCCCGAACAGAAGAGAAAGAGAAAGAAAGACAGATGTGAAACTAACTAAATAAACAGGCTTCACTTACGCATAGGAGAGAAAAGGAGAGAGAGAGAGAGAGAGAGAGAGAGAGAGAGAGAGAGAGAGACTGACCAAGGATGTGCAAGTGCCTCTCTTGCATTTGCGAGTCTGACTCGAGGGTCGAATTGGAGGAGACGGACGCACAGGTCCCTGGCCTTTGGAAAGCTCGGGAGGGGGGGGCAGTCAAAGTCGATCTGCAAAAAAGAAGGCAGAGGGTAAAAACACGACCTTGCTATCCTTTTCCTTGTCTCTTGATCACAACCCCACGCTCACACCCTCATCCCAGAGCACGAGCAGTGTACGAACACCCAGACGAGCAAGGACGCTCTTCTCTCCCCTTTGGACCAGGCAGGCACTTCCTTTCGGTCTCCCTCATGACCAGAACAAAGCGCGCGCCGGGAGAAAGGGAAAGAGAAACGCAACAGACAAATGGCAGCGGGAACATCTGTGCACTCAGATCACAAACGACACTGTGCAATCACCTCTGCTCCAGAGGTTTGAGTCCGAAGAAGAAAAGGTCCAGACAACAGGACTGAAGAAAGAAGGCGCACACATGCAGACGAGACCATGCAAGGCTCTCACTAACCCCCAGTTTCTCCATGCTCTTGTGAACCTCAGCCGATTCTTTGGCGCTGTTCATGTTCTCCATCGGCAACGGGGGAATGCCCTGCATTAAAATCAGGACACACACAAAACCATCGTATCAGCTCCGACATGAATACCTCCGCATGTGCGCCTCGACAGATACCCGAAAAAGGAAGAGAGAAAACAATAAGGCCATTCAACCGCCCACACATACTACTGCAGGCCGCATCCCGCCAAGGCACACCCCCGAATTCACTGCGCTGCTTCAATAGTTTTGCAGCAACCGCTGACACCGCAAATGCGTTCACGCATCCCACAAACAGAGCATTACTGACAAAACCAACCGTCATGAGAATATAAAGGATGACCCCAACGCTCCACATGTCCGACGAGGCTGAGTACTCCCCCCCCCTCAAAACCTCAGGAGCCAGGTAGCCGTAAGTTCCCACCAGCCGTCTCTTGCCGTTCACGACCTCACCGTATTCCTCGGCACTGAACACAGTGCACACACATGCAAGTGTCATATGTAAAGGCAGTGTCCCACTGGCCTCTTCCTGTTCCACGACAGTGCTTATGAGTAGCCGGAGAGGGCATGGACATGAACTCACAGAGACACAGTCTTTTTCCACTGTTTGAAAAGAGGGAAAGAAAACCACACATGGACGTCCAGACAACAAAAAATGGAAAATAGACACAAAGAACGCAGCAAAAAAAGGAGGCAGAAACAGGGAGACAGATATGAAGAGAGACGGGGACTTGCAAGACGCGTCGCCTATTCCAGGTGCCAAAGTCAGCCAAATTTAATACAGAAAGGACATATACAGAGAGGTCAAAGAAAAGAGAGAGACTGACGGGACATCCAGCATCTTGCAGGTGTCAAAATCGATAAGTGCCAATTCGTGGGCTGCCTGGCTGTTGGGGGCGCTTGTGGGGGTGTACCTGCACGAATGAGTGGTCATTGTTTAGTCAAGAATGCCACAGAGGTTCGAGTGCTCAAAGTCAGCAAAACATGCAAACGCCAGAGGGGAACAAAGATCAAACATCTGTACCTGCATTGAAATCAAAACAAGAAGGCCAGTCTGAGAATCAAAGGTGGGTGCTAGTCTGAGAACGGAAAACACACACACGCCATCGTGGCTAACGCCAGAGGGGAACAACAAATGGAATACTGGGCAGAGAGAATGAATCTGCAAAGAGGATGCACAACAGCATCTTCTGTTTCTGAGGATGCCAGCAAACAGAAAAAATCGAAGAGAGTGATTTTTGCTGACCGAAACATGAGGTTTTCAGGTTTGACGTCTCTGTGCAAGATTCCTCTGGCGTGAAGATGGTTGACTGATGCGATAATCTGCCTCATGATGAACTTGCAGGTCTCCTCTGGGACAGCTTTCTGGGTCAGGAGGAAGTCAAACAGTTCTCCTCCCTCCAGCTTCTCCGCAACCAGAAAGAAACTCTCAGCAGATTCAAAGACCTCAAGAAGCTGCAGAAAAATAAACAGACAGGCAGCACAACCACAGCATGAACACCGACACAGACGACAATGTGTTGCTTTGACAGAAAAGCTTCCCCTGTTTTTGTACAGTTAGTGGTGACTTGTGCGCTTCTGGCCTTCCTCTTGAGTTGGTACCTCTCGGAATAATCATTTTGCACACTGACAGGTGTATGATACGACCAGCCCCCCCCCCCTGCCGCAAACACTTGCCTGCATCCGTTTGCCTGCCGACCGACTGAAATTGACTGACCTTCATGATGTTGGTGTGCTCCTCCAAGTTCAGAAGTCTCTCGCACAGCTTTCTCCAGAGACTGCACAGCGGTAAAAGAAAGTGATATGGGGATAGGAAGAGGGCAGAGAAAAGAGAAAGCCGGAAGGAAAACAAGGAAGCAAACTGGCAGCAACACATAATTCTACAAAGGAACAGAGAGAAAAAAGGAGAAAAGAGTGAGAATGACTGACTCGACTCCTCCTGCGGAAGCGGGGACTTTTGATTTGGGGATCACCTTCACGATGCGGGGCTGAAGGTCAGGCACCTCCAGACACTGCACGCAGCACAGAACACAGAAGGGAGGGAGATGAAGATCCCCAAACAACAGTTGTTAAGTTGAGGAAGCAACACTTGTTGACGCTACAGAGACAAGACAGGATACGTAACGAGGATTGAATGGAATGAGGAGAGGTTCTCGACTCACCTCCTTCAGAATGGGTCTTGTGCTTGATTGTGCTGCCTGTTGGCAGATTTCAAGAGTCTGGCCCATAAAGTAGAAGTCTTCAAATTTGGCGTCGGCAGGAAGTTTCTGGATGGTCTTCCTTTGGCCCTCCACAGGTGTTGTGAAAGAAGATCTCCTCATCTCCTTTGCAGCCTCCACCTGCTCAGTTGAGGGAATAGGAAGCTCCGGAGCCACACCCGAGGGTGCAGTCGGGTAGTCAGGCATGGGTGCAACTCTAGAAGACATCTTGGCAAAGGTATTCGGGTAGGATATTGAAGAATCACAAAGGATAGACAGACAGCCACAGCGAAGAATCGGCTTTGCTTCTTCTCAGCAACTGTTGCTTGTTCTTTCCGTTGTGTTTTGCTGTGAGGTTAGGCGAAAGGATGAACAAGTCAACTGGTTCAGATGACACTTCGGGAAGTCTGAAACAGGGAAGGGGTGAAAAGAATGGTAACGGAGGTTCCAGCAAGGACAAGATATACGTGCATGAAAGTTGATTCCTTGTGCATGTATAGACGGCATAAAAGCATGCAGCTGCATGGCTTCAGGCAGGTGCATGGCCGCAAAATCGGCTCGCGCGAGGTGAGTATACGGCCCCGTAAAGTATAGCTTGAGGGGCACGAAATGACGTTTCACCGGGTAAGCTAGCTGTACGGGATATGGAAACTTCGAGACGTTCGCACGGAGTTACATGAGTCGGCCGGACGTCCCCATGGGCCGCGGGCCCGCTAGATATGCGGACGCGGCCGAGAGGCCCCTTGCAGCTCTGACAACGCGTGCCTAAAGCCTGTGGACATCCCCTTGAAGCCCCACGGAAGAGACCAGAAGCTCAATTGAGTAGCGATAGCTCCCATGAAGAGGTTGCCTGAACTCTGGCTGGCGGCAGCCGCCGCATTTTTGTCTGTCTGCCCCTGTGCGGCGTTCCGTCTCTCCGAGTCAAGCCGTCTCCTCGAAAGAGGAGGGCGTCTCCGTTCAGGAACACGGCGGGGGACGTGGCCGGCCTCGGCTTTGGGCCTTGAGACGGGTTGTGAAGAAGAGTTTAGTAGTAGAAAGGAGGGAGAGAGTCTGAGCTTCTTGAGCTTTGATGAAGAGGAAGGGGATCGGTCCTTTGTGGTGGAAGGGAGACGGGGAGGGAGACGTGACGGTCTCCGCAGAGCTGCTGCAGCAGCAGCAGCAATAGGGGCGTGGGGGGGAGTTCAAGTTGTACTCTCTGGAGCTGTACCTTTGGCATCAGGTCAGTTTGGGGGGGCATTTGTGCTAGACGGGTAGTTTCCTTCTCTATTGATTTCAAATCAAGCATGATCTGCAACTTCTCTCCACCACTTCGTATGCAGCCCCCACCCCCTTCCTCTACACTTGTTTGCTTTCGGCCCCTCTTTGCATGCATGCACGAATGAACGAACAAATGGGTAAATAATCGACTGGCTGGCTGACTGACTGACTGACTGACTGACTGACTGACTGACTGACTGACTGACTGACTGAATGCATGCATGCATGCATGAATGAATGAATCAACGAAAATACTGCCGTGCCTTTCCCTACAGCCCAGGACGAGGTGTTTGCGAACAACACCGACCAGCTGCTGTCTCCTCTGGAGGAGATCAATGTTGACAAGGGCATTCCACCCCCCCGTGAGGATTGGATTCTTCTCAACGAGACCCTCCCAGAGCCCACAGAGAGAGTCTGGATGGAGTTCGAGAAGAGAGGCGTGTTCCTCGGAAGAATCAACATCACGCTGTACGGAAAGATTGTGCCCAAAGCGGCAGACAACTTCGCATCTCTGTGCAGGTCTGCCATGTGTGCATACACGCATTTACATGCTCATGCATAGATAGGTGACTGAAGCTCATGAAAGGAAAGCAGATGAAAAAGAGCAAGGGGAGAAATGACGAAATGTGTTCGTGTGTCTTTCTCTCGCCGGTCTCTCCCTACCCCCATCCTACTCAATCTATTCACTGTTTCTTGCGTCTTTTTGTGTGTGTTCCATTTCGCTGTGCAGGGGCGACAAGGGAGTAAGCTATGAAAACAGTACGATGTTTCGAGTGTTGAGGGACATCAACCTGCAGGTGTGTCTATAAGTCTCTATCTTTCTTCTCTCTCTCTATCTCTATCTCTGTCTCTATCTCTGTCTCTGTCTCTGTCTCTGTCTCTGTCTCTGTCTCTCTGTCTCTCTGTCTCTATGTCTCTCTGTCTCTCTGTCTCTCTGTCTCTCTCTCTCTCTCTCTCTCTCTCTCTGTCTCTCTGTCTCTCTATCTCTCTGTCTCTCTGTCTGTCTCTCTGTCTCTCTGTCTGTCTCTCTGTCTCTCTGTCTGTCTCTCTGTCTCTCTGTCTCTCTGTCTCTCTGTCTCTCTGTCTCTCTGTCTCTCTGCCTCTCTGCCCCTCTGCCTCTCTGTCTCTCTCTCTCTCTCTCTTTCTGTGTCTCTCTCTCTCTCTCTCTCTCTCTCTCTGTGTGTGTGTGTGTGTGTGTGTGTGTGTGTCTGTGTGTGTGTGTCTGTCTCTGTCTCTGTCTCTGTCTCTCTCTCTCTCTCTCTCTTCCGTCTGTGTGTGTCTGCCTGTCTCGAGACTGGCTGCCTCCCTGTCTATCCGCCTGTCTGCCTGCCTGTCTGTCTGTCCTTCCTAATCTGTGTCTCCCTCTGCGAGGGTCGCATGTATGTTTTCCTCTGTTATCTGTCTTTTGTTTTGATTTTCTTTCGTCCGGATGCCGCTGCCTTTGTCGGAGCTCTGCTTTCCTTCATTGCTCAAGCTGAGTTTATCCCTTTCCCCATAATCCATCTCCCTCCACCATGTCTTTGAACAAGATAGATGACATCCTGAGGATCCCAGTAAGTGCATCAACAGTCACGGCAAGAATCAATTGTTCCTCCCTGCCTACTCACTCACCCAAGTCGTTTCCTCTCTTCTGTCGCTTTCTTTCATCTCAATTCTTTTCAATCGATGCCCTCCCCCCCACCTTCCCATTCCATCCCTTCCAGTTCGGAGACATCGGGGATGAGGGGCGCGGTCTTAGGGGGAGGTCTTCTTTTGGGGCTCCCTTCGCTCGGGAGAATTTTCGGATACGGTCGGTTGCTCTAAAGTGATCAATTAGCTCTTCATTTCTCTCAGCTGATTTTGAACAGCATATGTTGTTTTTGTTCCATTCTTCAAGTCAACATGAAAGACTTCGGCTGGTCCCGCGTTGGCTGGAGAGCATCGATCTCCCCACAGGTTTGCAAGATAGTAAAGGGAGGTTCTGTCTCCCGTAGCCTCTCTCTGTCTCTTGGGGCACGACGTAGTGCTGGAGAGAGCATTTATAGCTGATTGCTTTTGCTCCCTACCTATTTTTGTTGTTGTTCCTGTTGTTGCCGTTTCATTCATGCTACGCTTGTTTGGTGGCATACAGACACTCGGTGGTAGGGCACAACGTGGTGAGCATGATCCGATCCGGACAACCTCCGTACTTGCTCGACTCTAGATTCCTCATCACCAGAAATGACGTCAGTCTGTCCGTCTGGATGTCTGCCTGTCTCTCTGTTTGTTGGTGAGGGCGGCTGTTGCTGGGCCTCTCTGTGTCTTTCGTTTTTGATTCTCTGTCTGTCTGCCTGTCCCTTTGCCTACCGGCCCGTCTGTCTGCCTGCCAGTCAGTGCCCTCTTCCTCTTTCTCCTGGCGCCACTGACGATGTCTTGCTAGGAACGCAGGCCTACATGCTGCAGACTTTACTTCGCCTGCGCGTCTACATATCTATGATTTGCTGCTGCAGATTGCGGAGTATGCAGACGACCGATTTGTTGCTGTTGGCAGGGTGACGGGGGGTGAGGAGACGCTTGCGACTCTGGATCAAGTCAAAACGAGGGGCGTCGGCAACAGACCGCGACAACCGGTCAGTAGCTGGTCTGCTCTCTCTCTCTCTCTCTCTGTGTGTGTGTGTGTGTGTGTGTGTGTGTGTGTGTGTGTGTGTGAGCCAGTAGTTACTGCTTCCTACCTCTGTCTGTCTGTCTGTCTGTCTGTCTGTTTGCTTGAAAGCAAGAATGCTTCTCTCTTTCCATCTAGCTGTCTGGATTTGATCATCCCTATTGGATGACCGGGCGGTGGAGGCGGGAGACGGAAAAGGATATACTGATTGTCTAGATGATTGTTGTGTGTACATTTATTTACGTGTATATCTCCTCGTTCCCCTGCAGGTCCGCATTCGAGCCTGCGGTGTCTACGACGACCCTGTGGAGCCCTCTCTGCGGTCTGTGTACGATGAGACAAGGGCCCAGGAGAGAAGCAAGGCCAAGAAGGACAAGGAGACGGAGACGGAGTCTGAGTTCCAAGCGGTGCCTGCGTCCTCTCTGCAGCCCATTCTGATCGACAAGAAGAAGCTGACTGAGGAAGACAACAGAAGACAGGCGGAACTGAAGGCCAAAAAGATACAGCAGAAGGAGACGGTGGAGAAGGCTAACAGATTCGGATTCTTCGGCATCACTTCTGACAAATAATTAGTAAGAATTAGTTTCCAAACCACCTCGAAAAGTTCTACCTCTAAATCTTAGCCAAAGATCTCTCAAAAGATATCTAAATCTCTAAAGGTTTATTATGGCCCGTTTATATTTTTTTAAAAAAGATATAGAATATCTTTAACCAATTGCCTTAAAACGTAGTCAGCTTGTTCAATTTAGCTAGTACCGCTAGATAAAGCCTTCTAATAACCTAGCTGATAATTTATAGCAGTACATTGTTAATCACTGTTTATAACAATGCATACTGAGCACTACGACAAGCTCCATGCTCAATCGACCCGGTCGGGCTGCGACTCGGGTAAAATGGAAGTGAAATGTAACCTTTAAAAGCAGAGGGGGTATCTGAGTTAGAATTTGATGCTAGTAAGCTTGTAAAATGTTATAAAAGATCGATCGCTCGAGTGTGGGGTCATCAAAAAAATCAAAACCGACCGTATGGGTCGGGCCCCCCCCGGGGGGGGGGGGGGGTCTATAGCCGACCCATGTTCACTTTTCTGGTGCTTTCCAGAAGTGAGACCAAGTTGATGAAAACAGAGTGGCCAATCTTCATCCCTAAGAGGTCCTTACTAAAGCCCTGAGTCGGAATCTTGGGGGTGCTCTGTGTGTGAGACTCTCTTGGGGGTGCTCTGTGTGTGAGACTCCCAAGGGCTCGAAATTTCAAACTTTTTTTTATCTGCCGTCTCCTCACAACCCTGGTCTGCCCACGATGGCAGACGTTTCAGAAGAGTTCTGGGATGCTGCTAACAGGCTTTTAGAAGATTTTTTAGAGCTAGAAGTCGAGAGTGCCTTGAAAAAATAGAAAGCTATGCGCAGACAGTGCAAATCGGACGACGAGTTCAAAGGTTGATTTTTGAAGTTCAACAACTCAAAGCTGTCTCCATGTAAGATTTTGTTCCAAAAGTTTGTTGGACTATCAAAAGCTTTCTACTTCTCTGATCACATCCACAATGAAGGAGAGAAGGCAGCAGCACAGTTGTGGAAAGCGACTAGACTCAACGCACTCCTAGCTGATCAGGCTCGCGAAGATATGAGAGAGCAGGCTATCGTTAGAAGAGAAGCACATGCTTCTCTTCAGCAGAGTATTATAACCCTCATATAAACAGCTTTTGACCAGCTGTTTCTTATGATGAAGAGCCGAAGAGGCATCCCTTCCTTTTTTGCCCCCAAAAAGCCTGCGCCAAGATGTTGGAGCCTCAGCCTGCCTCCTCAGCTAGTAGCACCTTCCAACTCCCAAGCACCAGAGGCTGAGACTGCTCTGGGTTTCGCCCAAGATTCCCCTCCTGATCCACTTTCCCATCCTTCTCCCTCCAAAAAGCCTGTGTCCTGACCTAAGTCCTGACTTGCATTGCCAAAGCTCAATGCGAAAGCAGCTCCAAAACCCAAAGTGACTTCAAAAAAAAAAAGTGAGGTGGATATTCAGATAGCAGTCCAGCAGTTCACTTCCACTTTCCAGATTGAGAAGACAGTAAAGTGGTTGAAGGTCAAACAAATGAAGGGTGCATGGGCTTGCAGCGATCAGAGATGCAGCAGCGTCATGGGCTGTCGTAGATGAACACCATCTTATATACGGAAAACAGAAAGAGTGCAGGCAAGGAAAAGACCTCCGGATAGCCTTTCCTACTTATAAAGGGGCCGAGCACGATTTAACCACTGCTGCTTTAAAAATAGAGAAAGAGGTCAGACTTGCATTCAAGTCTGCAGGGACGCAGGGGGTCCCTCATGACAGACTGAGTTTGGTTGTGAATGAGTTCCTGAAAGCAGTGGAGGCCTTGCGTTCAAAAAGCGAGGCACTCTCCCCTTTACTCGCCAATGCATCAAAATGCTACATTGAGCGCGAGAGGGAGAAAGCAAAGGCTGCTTTCACCCAGATGGAGATTGATGATTCTTACACGATCATCCGTCTGGCTGTCAATTATGTTGATTAGGGGACTCTTGCAGCGAAGCACTCCGAATTTGCAGATGCAGACAGCTCTTTTTCTTTCCTGTTCTCTAGCGCCATATCGATGGAAGGTGGTTTGAGGACAGCAGAGGTGTGTAGTAGAATCAAAGCGAATCAAAGACGTGTTCTGCGCTCATGGAGCTTTGGGACTGAGGGAGTTCATGGGCGAATTGGGATTGAGATATCCACTACAGCACCATTTCAGAAAGCGTTTCATTCTCCAGCTCACGGCCATCGCATCCATCGTTGCGATTGCAATTGGAGATTGCGTGACCATTCCCAGCGGTGGCACCCAACAGTCAGAGTTTGTGTTGATGGAGGTTGAGGCGTTCGTTTCCTGGATGGCAAACAATCTTAGAGACATCTGCCAGGGCATTTATGAACGTCTCAATTCCTTGGACGAAGAAAAGTCTCCATCCAAAGGTGTGTGTGTGTATGTGTGTGTGTGTGTGTATATATATATATATATGTGTGTGTGTGTGTGTGTGTGTGTGTGTATATGTGTGTGTGTGTGTGTGTGTGTGTGTATGTGTGTGTGTGTATGTGTGTGTGTGTATGTGTATGTGTCATAGTTGCACTAGTACAGTACAATGTAGAAGCAAAACTAGTATAGTACAGTACAGTACAGTTCGAGCGGCCCGCCCCGCCCTGCTTCACTAAGTTAGGCGGGCCGCCCACCGCTCGTCCCACTACCTTTTTATAAGCCTTTAAGCTAAGTTTTAGGCTACTTAAAGCCTACTTTTAGCATATTT
>JAHBMJ010000088.1:31200-54181 GCA_018398765.1 Chromera velia | reverse complement strand
TCCCCCCCTCCCCCCCCCCTGCCCCTGACACGCCCGCCGTTGAGCAGTGCCTCATATGAATTGAAAATAAAAGAGTTATGATCATGAGAAGAAATGCTTCAATCAGATCGATTCAGAGCCATTCAGATACATTTTTTATTGTGTTTTCGTCTTAGCGTTAATTTACGATGATAGGTACCAGACAATTTATGGTTTTGAAAAAATATATACTCTATATATACATTTTTTTATTTCATTTTTTAAACATCTTACTAAGCTTAAATAGTCTTAAATAAATTATGAAAATCAATTAGTTTAAAGGTTAAACTATCTATTTTAATGTTTTAAAAACTAAATTTTTTAAAGTCACTTTCTAGTACAAAAGTTTCAATTGTCAGTACAGTCAGTTTTAACTCCTTATTCTTTCGAATAGATCAAGGGCCGCCAGCTTGGTCTGCATAAAGCTCGGACGCTATACTATTTAAATATAAATTTATATAAAAAAAGAACGTGCAACCCATTCAGGGAACGTAAGCCAGGCAAGCGACACGCCTCCTTTTCAGCCCAGAGGAATTCCGAGATACCCTCATGTACCCTTGGGTATCGATCAATTCAATCTGCACGGGGACAAGCAGCCGGAGATGCACAACAGGCCCTCAATATTTAAATTTACAAAAAAAGGCCGGGAACATGTAAAGAGGAGAGACAATTAGGTCAACCAGCCAGATGTGCACAGTGTCACGGTGATTTTGTAGAGATCACATTCGTGTCGGCAGTGGGGAGGGAGGAGCCAGTAGTGAGAGCGGAGGTCCCCCTGAGGAGATTATCGAGCAGGCGGCCCAGCACAAGACAGTCAGCGAGTGCCTCCAAGTGAGCCACCAGGGGAGAATTAAGTATGAAGAGTGAGTGCTGAGGGGGGAGGAAGGCTTAGAGCAGGGGTGCTAGCAGCAATAGGGTAAAGGGGGAGGACCTGCTCGACAGCTAGGGGTAAGGGCCTCGAAGTGAGAAGGATCTGAAAGTAGTGAACATTTTTCCCAGTTTGATCAATTGATCGGCTTCTTGTTTGGGAGCGCCAGCTACACACAGCAGCCTTGGGAGGTCTGCATGCATATATAGGAGCTAAACAATACAAGAAGGGCTATCAAAAACCAATCAGAGAATGCCAGCCACACAGTGTGACAGAGCAGCCTTCGGAGGTCTGTATAGGAGCTAAGCATTTAATTTACAAGAAAGGCAATCGAAAACTAATCAAGGAATGCCAGCCACATACAGCAGCCTTCGGAGGTCTGCATAGGAACTAAACATTTAATTTACAATAAGGGTAATCGAAAACCAATCAGGGAACGCCAGCCACATACAGCAGCCTTGGGCAGTCTGTATAGGAGCTAAGCATTACAAGAAGGGCAATCGAAAACTAATTAGGGAACGCCAGCCATACACAACAGCCTTGGGAGGTCTGCATAGGAGCTAAATATTACAAGAAGGGCAATCGAAAACTAATTAAAGAACGCCACGGTTGCGAAAAAATATTGTATTACGGTGTATTACGGTGTATTCCATTGTTTTGTAGCCAAGCCTAGAGCAAACTATGTTGTAGTGTTTTACGATATTTCACTAATGTAGTTTGAAAATGACCGTATGCCAGTTTTTATGATATAACACTGGGGCTTTAAAAAAGTTTGTCACCATTTGTGGGCAAACTTTCCCCCTTTTTCTTTCCCCTCCCCGTGCCATGCCCGCCTGTCCATTTCCTTAAAGTGGTAAGTTGGAAATATATAAGTATCTATATAAGCATTTTATAGTTTAACTGTACTATAACTATAATAGTTTAGTCTTGCTTTCACTTGAAACCAAGGACATCATTCTCAGACCTTATTATTCAATAGTACAGTAAGTTAAACGGGGCTAGAGACCCATATATAAACAAACTTCAGGCAGCTTAAAGGTGACCGTCTACAGGCTAACCATGACTCAATTATACGCTTCAACTTATGATTGACCTAAAAAGAAAGTGCAAGCAGCTCAACGATAACCTAATATGTTCTAATTTTTGAACTAAAGTCTAATTCCTATCAAGTCGACGTTGACGTTATCACCTTCAAGAATAGCTAGGGCGAGCTACAAATTCGTAGCCCCATTACCAGACTGTCGAAGCATAGGGTCCGAGTTCTTGCCATTTAATAGAAACTTATAAAAATATCAATAAACAGTAAGCAAAAACTTATTCAAAGTTTACAATAAAAGGTGGTATGCGGTGGTGTGCTGCAAGCGGCAGGCGGCCTGCCCAACCTAGTAAAATATGCTTTAATATGGCGGCGCAGGCCGCTCAAAATACACTACAATATGATTTATAATGTAGTGTACTTTCATGCAGCCAAACTATAGTGTAAAGTTCTTTGGCAACCGTGGGGAACGCCAGCCACATACAGCAGCCTTAGGAGGTCTGCATAAGAGCTGAGACATCAAAGAGACGCGATGAAAAGGGGGACGCTAGCAGGCAGAAAGATAGGATCTCGTGATCCCCCTCCACAATCGATCCTTCCCGGTGTTTACGCCAAATCCTGGTGCAAGTACTGGTCAACCGATTGAGTGCTGATGAAGAAAACGGCTCAAAGAGGAAGAACCTTGTCGGTTACATTAGACAAAAGGGGAAAGCACCCTCTGTCAGGGTACACGGATGTGGACTAGGAATGTGACTGTCACAGGATTGAAGAGAAGTAGAACCTAACAGGGTGAAGTAGAAACGACAAGCTAAACGCTAAAAAAAAAATCCTTGACCCCCCCCCTTTTCTTCTACTACTACTCCCCATGCCCCTGCAATCCATTCCCATCGCCCACACTATCTAGGAATATTTCTCTACTTTTGGAAGGTGAGAATTGAATTGAACAGTGCATGACATACCGGACTTTCTGCTCATACCCCCTCTCACTCCTCCAGCTGCCGCTGCTACTGCTACTGCTCCCGATTAATATGATGGGGGCCTTTACAATCTTTTTGCCCTCCCCGCTGCCCCCTAGTTTCTCAGCCCCTGTGTTGGCGACTGCTAGTGGTGACTGATTATGACTCTACTTCTGGAAGGGGGAGGATATGTAGGGAGCATACCAGACTTCATATTCGCCTCTTCTTTCACTCCTCCTGCTAATGCGTGAGAGCCCCTCTTGCTTGAAGTTCCCGGTCGTCCCTCACAGCCCCCGCCGGGGCCTGACAGTGTTCCATCACTGCCATGGGCCTTCTTCTCCCAAGGGCCCCGGCATTCAGCCTTCTCCCCTCCGTCCTCCAACGACGGACTCTACTTAGCTATCGGGTGAAGAATCCCCGACCAAGATTGGGATTACGCATGGAAGGAAGCCCCTCTCTCTATCTCTCTCTGTCCTCCCCCCCCACGCAGTACGCCTAGCTGTTTGTATCCATGGAAACAGGAGACGGACAGATCTCCTGCATCTGTGACCATCCTTCAAAGTCAACGCATGGAAGGAAGCCCCTCTAGCTCCCTGTCTCTCTCTGCCCCCCCCCCTCCCCACACAGCACCCCTAGCTGTCTGTGTTCCTGGAAATAGGGGACAGACAGATCTTTTGCGTCTGTGACTGTCCCTTCAAAGTCAACGCATGGAAGGAAACCCCTCTCCCTATCTCTCTCTGCCCCCCCCCGCCCCCTGCGCAGCACCCCTAGCTGTCTGTATCCCTAGAAATAGGGGACGGACAGATCTCTTGCGTCTGTGACCATCCTTTAAAGTCAACGTATAGAAGGAAGCCCCTTTAGCTCCCTGTCTCTCTCTGTCCCTCCCCCCCATGCAGCGCCCCTAGCTGTCTGTATTTATACAAACAGGAGACAAACAAATCTCCTACATCTGTGACCGTCCCTTCAAAGTCAATGCATCAACGGAAGCCCCTCTCCCTGTCTCTCTCTACCCCCCCCCCCCNCCCCCCCCATGCAGCACCCCTAGCTATCTGTGTCCCTAGAAATAGAGGACAGACAGATCTTCTACATCTGTGACCATCCCTTCAAAGGGCTTAGCCTCCTTGCTGATGCTAGTGGAACGGGAGTCGCACCTTCTCGAATTAAGACTGTTTGAGCCCTCTCACACCCCAAACCTCCCCCCTACGTCTTCTTTTTCACTCTCTGCCCACTCATCCAGGTCGAAAGGAGCGGCCGCATCAACACTCATACCTCCAGGGAGGTGCCCACACACCTCCACAACTTCAACTCCCCCCGAAGGCAGACGAAAGAACACCAACCATGTGCCTCGTATCTTCCGCAGTCATCTGGATATCTCCAGAGATGCACGACTATCCCTCCTTCTACAATCGTCTATAATGCAGGGAACGATAAGCTGAATGCCGAAAATCACCCCCCTCAACCCCCTACCCCTCCTGCTACTGCTCCCCATGCCCTGGTCCCATTCATCCACCTTCAAGAGCCTGACAGGAGGTGTCGCATCTGTTTTTCATATCAAACTCTGCATGTACAAGGAGAATAAGGTGGAAAAGGCGAAAGATGTATGAGAAGAGGAATCAAAGAAGAGCTTACAAACGAACAGAAAGTTAACCGCACCCTAGCTTTTAGGGCTTTTGTTCCACGCAGATACACAGTTAGTCTAAGACAGAAAAGGAGAATGAATGCGCTTCATGCATGGGAGAAAAGCAAATGGGAGTGAATTAAATAAATTTGTAAGGTGCATGCATATGCGGCAAAAAAAAAAGGAACCAAGAAAGGCCGGGAAAGGCAAAGCAGAATCCTCTGGAAACTCTACGGCCGCCTTTCAGAGACTGATTAATCTTCTCTCCGCNNNCCCCGTGCCTACACACAATAGGAAGAGGAAAGGAAGACAAACAGGAAGAGAAAGAGAGACAGAGAAAAACTGACTCTTTTGTGTCAAGTCCGAGAGCTTTAAGGCCACTGCAGACTCAGACGATTGCACAGAAGGAGGGCCAAGTAAACAAAACTGATGCATCAGACCAAAATCAAAGCAACAGATCTCATGCATTGTTTTCCTTTCCCATGAGCAGACACAGACTCCGAGCTGCAAGCGGGTAGGTACATAAATCTACATAAGTGCTGTACACAGGCAGGCACGACAATCATTATCGTGGTGAAAGGAGCAAAGACCGACAAAGACAGCCATTACAAACAGAGCATAGATAAACCTATGGACAGATACAGCTTGGATCCTAGTTTTTTTTATACAGAAAAGCAACGCATGCCAAGGGCGAGTAGGGTGCTTTTTGCCCCCCCTTCTGCATATATAGGAAACCGGCGCTTTTCTGCAAAAAACTCGTTCTTGTAATTAGTAAGGAGTTAGAAGCTGAAACTTTGTGTTAAAAAACATTGTAATGATAGAAAAAGAACTATAGAACAGATTTTTTATATCATTTCTAGAAATATAGGCTGCCATACAAATTTTTTGATTTTGAGGCCATTTTTTAACGGTTTTGTATTTGACAGGAAATGGTTGTGCAGGACATGCCGTCAAACATGGTCAAATCAAAGGAAATTATAGTTTTTTAAATAGAAAAAATAAGGAAGATTTCAGAAAATGACCACGCTTAAAAAGAAAACAAAAAAAAGGGGAAAAATACAGAGCGACTGACTCAATGAGCTTTTAGAGTCATGCGGTTGCCTCCTTCTGCAGAGAATCAAGCGTCTCAGTCAGCTTGAAAGTTCACAGCAGCGTGAAAATCTAGAGCGGGCAGAGATGGTGCTGGAACCCCCCGTATGATCTACGATGCTTGAAGAGATTCATCATCGAAGCAGAGACGGTGCTGGCACCCCACTTATTGAGACAGAGCTTGCTAACGCCGGCGGCGAGACAGAGATTGCTGACGTAGATGGCGGACTAGCTTCTGGTAAGCCAACAACACTCTGGTTCACAGTTTCATTCAAAAACTGTCGTAAGTCACCAACTTCCGGAGAGTTCAGAGCCGACGACCTAAAATCGGAGTGTGTCTTGCGGAGTATGTTATTTTAGAGAGTTCACAAAGGCTGAAAAGACCAAAAAACGGAGAGTGATCACCATCATCAGTGTATTATGGCCCGATAACTTAAATACAGAGTATGTTAGAGACACATACCGAGAGTTGTTAACCCACGAGAACTGTCGGGCAGCCAGACTGCCTGCGTGGGCTAAAGTTGAGCTTATTAGCGGAATTAACAGTACTCTAATCGAGTGAGACACACTGGTAAGTGGAAACAAAATGGCAGGGGGAGGGACTTTTCCGATAGCCTGTGAGGGGGCCATTCGTTTTTAGACTCCAGACCGCACTCAGAGGGCGCCTGCTGCCTGAGAAGTCGCATGTGCAGCTGAGGACAACCCCTGTAGCCCCCTTACAGACAGGGGTAGGTGCACGTGCATGCTACTCCGACGAATATGATATACGTGATACCAGGGACCTCTTACTGCACCCTCACTACGGGCACGGTCAGTATCTGAGTGTATGAAGTTGACCCGGGAAGCTCTGGGAAGGGATACAGGTCGAGGCATGGTCGAGGCTCAGCACATACATTTTCTTCTCTATGTTTCTGTCCGTGTCTCTGAAAGGCCGCATCTAGGGCTGCGTTCAAAGAGGTAAGCAGAAACACACCTAGGAAATACACGCATACAATGAATGAAAAAAACGTAAAGGAACGTGAGCCAGCCGCTGAATTCTTTACTGTGATTTGGTTTACTGTCGTTCCTTTCTGACAGCATCTGACAGCGTGTCGCGCAACCTGCATGTGTGGGAAAGAAGGGTGAAACTTTTCTCTACCATCCCCTGCCACTCCTCAAGTTCAGGGAAAAATGGGAAACCCTCGAGGCCGCGATTCACTTGCTCCCGCTCCTTCAGTCTAAACTCATCCGCCAGAGCAATGGAGACAACTGCCCGTCGCAGGATTAGCATAATATCTTGTTTATGCCACTATGTTAAAAACATGTCCGCACCAATTTCTTCTGGCGACCTCCGGGTTCGAACCTATCTCAGACGGTAGGGACTCCGGACCTGCAACACAAAAAAACACTAGGACGTCCAACAAAACAAAATTATCAATTAAGTACACCTTCAGCAAGATATGGGTATGCCCCCGGGCCTGCAAGGGATGCTTGTCAGTGACAGGAGAGCAAGAAAAGAAAAGACTCCAGATATGGCATTGCTGCCTCAAGGAAGAAATTATAAATGAACTTATTAGAGTTGAAACATTGATTGATCAATTTGAAACGAAGTAGTACATGTATGCGTAGATGTTTTACTGCAAGACAGGCTGTTTGAGACACAGAGCTGAGAGACAAATTGAGCGCAACCTTTGAATGGCTTGACTGCCAACTACCAACAAACTGCGATTAACAGAGTGCAATCATAATGAAGGAAGGCCATATGAACAGCAGCAATACAGCTTAAGCGGGTAGCAGGGAAATGCTTAATAAAACTCAAAAGAAAAGGAGAGCTGTTCACTTTCAGAGAAAAGAATAACAAGAAGGGTTATGTCAGGATTAGGAAACACAAAACCATACAAAACATCTGATATGCAGACCTTTTTATCTGGAGACGCCCACTGACGATTGTCTGGCCACTTCATCAAACCCATGCCCCCCTCCTTTTCCTCGGGCTCCTCTATCATCACTGCGGGGGCAGCACCTCGACTGGCAGTGCTGGAGACCCCATCAAGGGCCCGAGTCGCCCGACCACTACTCCCACCCCCACTAGCAGCTCCGCCAGGTAGCTGTTGGGTGTCTGATGCATTCTGATGCGTTACGGTCTCTTCGTTTTAGTTTGAGAGGACAAAGACCGGCAAGACTTAGTGCAGAGCGGTCCAATTCGGCCACTGTTACTAGATTCAGGCCCCGTGACCGGGATTCCTCTTGTTCTTTTGTCCTTCTCTCCTCCTTTGCTACCTTCCTCTTCTTCTTTTGTTTCCTTTCTAGTGTCTCTTTCTCTTTCAGCTGCTTCCTCTTGGCCTCTGCCTCCTCCTTAGGGTCCAGATTAAAGAAGACCGGCCCCTTCGTATTCTTCCTCTCCTCTCTTTAAAATTCTCCTTTCCCTCTCAGCCGCCACTGTGTGTAAGCTAAGCATCCGTCGACAGACGGCCAGCTCCTTCTCCCTTTCTTTCCCCTTCTCCCTCTCGTCCGCTAACAATGCCCCACAGGCCTCCAAGCCCACACCCTCCTTCACAAGGAGGACTATAACATATGCACATGTCCAGAGTGCAATTAGGAGGAGGAAGAGGAGAACCCTTTCACTTTTCCGAGAGAATAAATTCCTCCCACCTCTAGCGGAAGAGGGGCTGCACACAGGTATTGACGTCCTATCTACCGTACAGAGGGAAACAGCCCCGCCCGACATGGGGGAAGGAGGCAAAAACTTATATTCCACCTTGGAGTCCGCCTCTACCGGCTTGGCATAAGACTTCTTCTGCTCTGTCTTTGAGATTGCATCGGAAGGGGGAAGAAACTTTATATTTTTAAGATGACAGGCGGACGCTCATGAGCACTCTCAACATTGGACTGATAGTTTAAGGAGGGATCTCTACTGGTTCGGAGAGCTACAAGATCATACCACCCTGCTGAAATGAAGGGAAGAACACGTTTTATATGGAGACCACTGGCTTTGGAATAACCTTTCTGGACTAGGAGAAGGAAGTGGGTATCAATATTATGGGGGTTTACAGGGAGGGTGTACAGTCCATCCACGGTGACGAGTGCCTTATCTATATATAGTTGGATTTTGTCTTTAAGTTGGGGGATTTTTTCAACGGCGGCCACGGCATACACCTTCTTAAAGATAAGAAGTGCACCGTCTCCAGCCGACAAGGCTTTGCAAGGCTTGTACATATGATGATGAAAAGATATAAGGGGAAACTTTGTGCTCCATCTCTGAGTCAGCCAACGTTGCTGCTGCAGCCTTAGTGGAAGCTTCGGACTTAGACAATGAAACTTTGAGGTCGGATACCTCTTTCTCCTTGGCAGATGCGGCTAACTTTATTAATGCTAGTTATTAATATCAACTCCTGCTCCCTTGTAGCCAACGTTGTCTTAAGGATCACAACCTCTCGGGATGCTGCTTCTGCCTGAAGTGAAGCCAGGTCACCCTTGACCCTCTGCACATCGGCCTTCAGTAACAATGAAGCGGTAATTTCCCAGTCATACTTCGTTTTTTCGGCTGTCAGTTTCGATTCGAGCTGAGAAACTTTTTAGCTAAGAGCAGCGACCTATGAGTCCACTCCCCCCTGCGCAGTCGCAAACACAAACAGCACTCCCACAAGGGACAGTAAGAAAAACGCCTTCATCTTTCTGGGTTTTCTTTTGAATAAGCCGACTTCGGAGGAGTCAAGTCAGCTAGATTGATGTGTTGTTCTTCGTAATAGTAAATTTCAACTTCAATTTCTGCTTGGAGAGTAAAATATTGCTTGGTCCCTGATGACTTGGATTCCCTACAACACATGACTTCTTTCTAAGAGGAAGAATGCAACCGCAATCGATCCAGATTCTGGAGAATGACCAGCCACTATGTGTAACTGTGATCATGACAGTGTGTACGATATGTGCACGGTTCCGTCAACGTTACGCAAACATTTAACGCATGCACTCTGTACGAATAACCCAGCGAAAAGCGAAATTATAACTTTATTAAGTGCCTTGTCAGCGATATTTTTGGGGCATCAGACTGCGTCCATCAGTTTTTCATAATGAATCAGAGATTCATGCGCGTACCTACGCGCCCTCCCACCTCAGGTCCAAATTGAATCTAGTAGTAGCCTAGTAGTACTTTTTTTCGTTTTTAAATGAGAAAACGTTCACAATCAGGAAAAGGATAAAGGAAGACAAAAGCATGTTGAAGCAGGTCGAGGAATAAGCGGGGTCAAGGATGGTCTAGTGATAAGTCAAGGTTTAACTTTGGCTTTCCATTTACTCTCAATCGCCATCAGTATCTTTTGGTGCCTTCTATACTGTCTAAATTTGTTTTAGGGCTATTCAGGGCAGAGAGGACTACTATGCGTAGTTTGGCCAACATGGTGTCTATACCTCAATTGTTAATTCTTCAATTGCGACCTCTATAAGACAAAAAAACAACAATGCTTATTACAGTACTCTAGGGCACTACCTAGCAATACACTTAACACCACTAAATCATTTATATATATACTTATGACTTTAATAATATTAAATCGTTATAAAACTAGAATGATACAGTGTCAAATACACTTCTTTCTAGAGCTATACTGTTGTGTGCCAGTGGTGGCACACAGAGTTCCACCGATGTGACGCACGCATGATCAGGCACAAAGAGGCACGGGCGGTGTACACCGCCCCACAACAGGCCTATATACGGACGTATATGGAGCACGGCGCGCCCACCATTCTGTCATGCAACGTCCCAGCACGCCTGAACAAATATTGATCGATGAGTACCAGCCTGTTGCATCTGTTGTATACCATTTTACTGGGGCCACGGCATGTCCCATTCAGATTGACCGAGCGATGGAGCGGCCACGGCGCGCATGAATCAGCCACCAAATTGATTGAGAGCAAATCTGTTGATATAGATTGAAATGAGCAAGTCAGTAGTGAAACAAAGGTACAAGACCGGACTGTCATACTTATCTCTCAATGACAGGGCGTGAGCTAGCCGTTCACGAGTGCTAGAGCTATAGTATCCACTTTATGGTACCAAACCTGGTTCGATTCGATTTGTGAAAAATGGAAGAGTCCGAGCCTTTGTTCCAAGCGACTCCATCTCATGTTGATGTTCCTCTTCAGATGTCAATAAGTGGAGGAACCATTGAAGAGCTACAAGATGAAGAAGGTGCCCTGTCGGAAGAAGACTGAAGCCCCTCCTCCTAGCAATGCTACACTGCAGCGACAACTCAACACAGTGTTCAGCGTTGTAGAAGATATGCAGAGAAAGATGGGAGAGAGAGATGAAGAGTTGGAGACGGCCCGAAAAGAAAATGCCCAGCTGATGGCAGAGCTTGAAGAAGCTTGACTTGCCTTGGTCAGCGCAAAAACAGAAGCCGTTCAAGCCAGCCAAAGGAGACAGGAACTTCAAGTCAGAGAGCCGACGAAGATTCCTGACAGTAGATTCCTGATTGGAAGTGCACCCTAAAATTTATGAAAGATTCATCCTCCCCGTCTGCCACAACAGAACAGCTCGAGAACATTTTTGAGTCCTTTGAGTGCTTCTCTGAGAGGCATTTAAAGAGCGCATCACTGGCAGAGAGGGCTAGCTTTTTCATAAGCGGGCTGGAGCCTTTCGAACTGTTGATAGAACACGTCCGTTCCCTCACCACAGAGGAGAAGAAAGACATTGGTCTCATCTAAAAGGAACTCCAAGGGCATTATGCCAAGCCCAATGATGTTGAGTTCAACACTTGTCTGAACGATCTCTGCTTTCTCCCCTAGAGAGCACTTCACTTGACCCCCAAAGCCCTGAAGAAAGAGGCGCGAGACCTCACAAAAAAATTAAGACGTTCTATCTACATCGCTCTGTCGTCTCTATCTATACTGGTACCGGAGATCCAGAGACAGATCTTGACCTCTTCCATTAGAAACATGAAGTCCGTGTCTAGGGACGGTTCTGCCCATTTTCCGATAATCAAGGGTTCCTAGCATTTTTTTTCCTCCTTCGTACAATCCTTTCTCCTTTACAGGGCGATGTGATAGCAGCTGACAGTGTTGAGTCTTTTGCTTGGGATCATCCCAAGGGAATCGTTAAACAATTTCTGATTAAATCGCAAAAACTCGACCCCACCTCTTCTTTTACCACCCCGTTCTCCGAACCCAAACCCGGTTCCCTTATTGCGTCACAGGCCCCGTCTCCGTCTCCTTCCAAAATCGTTCAGTCGTATAAGCATCATATATGATGGTGCTACCGCAGCTGTGGCAGGCTCCTCTTACCAGGCTTCTGGTACTAACCGCCGTGACGAACCGACCTTGGTGTATCACCTGTTCAAAGTGGGGCTATTTTACCCCAAAGTGTCTGATGCAGTTTCAGTGCGACATATCGAGGTGTGGGAAGAAGGGTCACAAGACCGGAGACTGTCAGTTGTCAGTTCCCGAACTGATCGAAAAGTATTTCCCCCCCAGCTCGAGGAGAACAGGAGGGTGAGAGGGGCAGTGGGCAAAGGGGGGCAGTGGGTAAAGGGGGGAGGTCTTGCTGCGATGGCTTCCACTCTGACGTCAGTCCCTTCTATTTTCTCTCCTTCTCCTGCCTGTTTGTCAACTTCCTCTCATTCGTCTCCCTTCTCCTTTGATGGTCCTTATACTATTCTTGATATTGGTGCCAGTCGTAGCACCATGGTTACTAGAGGGTGGTTGACATAAATGAAAGCAATGTTTGGTTAGACGTGGAAGGAAGTAGCCATCAAGTCATACCATATCCAAACAGGTAGCAAACTTGAAGTCGTCACGTGCGCTGCCCATCTCCCTGTTCAGATCAATGGTAGCCCCGCTGTCTTGATTGCTGATGTGATGGAAACCAACTCAGTCACGCCTGTGTTGATCAGAAATGAATGTTTGATCAATCTCAAGGCTGTGTTTGACTATTCAACTGGCACACTTTCCTTTCTTGACCTTTCAGACATTCGGTTCTGTTGTGCAGGCAATAATCTTTTTTTTGTGCGACTGCGGCCGTCTGGAGAGGTCTCTTGTGCTTCGGCCTCCCCCGGCACCGCAGCCCAATCTAACCAAGAGGGACCTACGCCTCCTGCTGTCCTGCTTGGAGGTATAAGAAAGCCGCGTTTGCATCGTTATGTCAGCCTGAGGCCCGCCTGTCTGCGTGCATGTACACGTGCTTATCCCTCCTCTTCCCCCCCTCCTAGCCCCCCCCTTTCGTCTCCTTTAACCTCCGAAGTCAGTGAATTGATCGAATCCCTCATCCGAGAGCATCATGCCAAATTGGGGCATATGGGGGTGAATGGCACATGGAAATCCCTGCGGGAAGGCCTGCGTGATCTTTTTTCTCTCCCTCGTAGCCCCATAAGACGTGCCATCGCGCGTGTACTTCCGTTATATCTCTACCGTAATGGAGGTACGTGTTCCCGCATCAAACCTCACAACGTCTCCGACGGTTCCACTGCTTCCCCCCGGGTGACTTCTGCCAGTTGCCGTGTTTTCATTGATGTCATGTATGGGTTGGGGGATCATGGGGTTGGTTGTTACCTACTGACGATCAAAGATATATTTGATGGATGGCTGTGGGCATTCCCATTGAAAGACCGCCTTGCCACTACCATCCGAGAAGTCTATACCAATTGGCAGAGACATGAGGGAGAAGTAGTTCCAGAAGTATGAACGGATTTAGGGTGTGAGAATCGAGGAGATTTTGCCGAATTTCTATTCAGCAAACCCGTTGAGCAATCATTTGCGCCTGCTGGTTGGCATCGCTCTCTAGGCCCCCTTGAATGAACCCACCAGGAGCTCCAAATTATCATTTGGGGTATCCTTCTTGACCGAGGCCTCCCCGACAGCGCGTAGCTGTCCGTTTTGGATGAGGTTGTCTCCCAGTACAACCGCCGTCCCAGCTCTGGTCAGAAAGGCAAGTCCCTCTTCCAAGTGTGCAGAGGTTGTTTCCCCTTTTTCCCTCCGCGACCTTCTTACCCCCGACGCCGACGATCAATGAGCTCCTGCATACTCCGTCTCCAAAAAAGTCATTTTCAGCCATCTAGAGGAACGCCGTCCCAAGTTTACTCCCCGATATGAAGATGCTGATCGAGATTCTTCAGTGTCTGGGCCTGCACATCTATCGCATCCGACGCTCTTCCACCGGTTGCAGCATTCTTGCCCATGTCCGCTGTCTCTGCAAGTCAGTTCCCCCCCCTCCTTCCTCACCCTCTGCCCCAGAGCCCGAATCTCCGCCAGCGCCAGTGGAGAGTTCCCCTGCGTCGTCTTCCTATCCCAGTTTGCAGTCTCCTCCCTAAATGTCCAACACTCCAGCTCCTGCCGTCTCCCCAGAGGCTTTTGTTCCTGCCGCCCCTCCTGTTTCTGATTTTCTGCGGGGAGAGATGATTGTGTGGGAGGCGGAAGACACCAAGAGCCGCTTCTTGGCTGTTGATGACAGCCTCATCACTGTTCATACCTGGGGTAGCAATCATGGCGGTCCTCTTACAAATCGCTCCTTCCTGCCTGCTTCGCGCCACAAGAACGGAAGCAAACTCTGCTTTCGCGCTTCTAAGCCAAAGAATCATATAGAAGAACTCTGTTGTCTTGCCTCTACCGACATTGTTCAACGGCGTATCATTCTCAGCCCCGAGAGACGGCTTCCTGCCGACTCTGTTCAAGCGCACTCAGCTGCATTCGCCCATTCCCGATCTCCTTTCGGAATCCTGCTCTTGATGAAGAGTGTGCATTTATGCCGCCCTTTCTGCAACAACTCATATCCCCATTCACCTCCAAGACTTGTCTGACGAAGACCGCCCCCTTTTTGAAGTATCTCGTGCCAAAGAGCTGCAGAAATATTCCGATTACGAAGCCTACGAAGCCATCTTTTTATCTTCTGTGCCTGACAGCTGCCGGAAGGGCGCAATCCCCCTCATTTGGCGTGACACATTGAAACGTATTGCTGAGGGGGATCGCATTTTCAAATCCCGTCTCTGTGCGAACGGCTCCCCCTGTTTTGATCATAGAGAGGGGGTGTCTGTGAGCAGCAACCTAGGTAGCGACCGTACCTCCCATTGCAATGGGTGATGCGAATCGCCTTCTCAATCGCTTTCGGTCATGATGAGTTTGATTCTATAACCTGCGTCCTTGTTGGCCGGGAATATTGAGAATGCCTATCTCAACGCCCTTCGCCCTGATAGTGAGGCCCTGGTTTACGTAATTCCCCCTGCTGACCACCCCGATCATGGAAATTCGTTGTGGCTTCTGAAAAAGTGTGTCTATGATCTAAGGGACAGTGGATACATCTTTGAGGGGGACTGAGACAGAGCTCTGATATCTACAAGGTAGGTCAAGAGCGGAGTGCAAGGGTTATGGTGGAAATGGACTGAGAGCCCTGATGCCCCCACATCTAAGCTCCTAGGTCTCTGCACTACCTTTGTTGATGATCTGGCTGTCATCGGCATTGGTTGGAGCCCCCAGAGCCTTCTCGATGAAATCGTAGCCAAAGGACACTACACAATTACCACCACTCACCCGAAGAACGGACATATTCACTGGGTTGGTGTTGACTTCATGTTGATAACTAACAATGTGCAGATCAGCCAACATGAGTATCTCTAATCTCTCACTTCCCTCATCCCAGACTCTGAGGGCCCTGTCTTGTCCACCCCACTTCCCCCTGATTCCCGCAACCTTCTTTCAAGTGACTCCCCCTTCCTTTTCAAAACCTGCCACCGAGACTTCCGAAAGCTTCTTGGCAGCCTTGCTTAGGTACACCTGGGTAGCTCGCTAGGTAGCTCGCGATACCCGCCCCGACCTGGCTGAAGCGTGCAATGAAGTGAGTCATTATGTTATAGCCCCTGGGCCAACTGAAAAGGCTGAGTCCATTCTACACGGTTTAGGCAGGTATGCCGTCACCACGTCTTCCCGCCGTCTTAATTCATATTTATCGGTGTGACATCTCCCCTATCAGCCAGCCCCTTCTTCTTACTCAGTACAATGATGCCGCTTTAGGCAACGCTGGCTGCGCCCACCCATATACAGGATGGATTTTGGGAGCGGAAAACAGTTGTTGGCAGTAGCGTTCTTTTCACCAACCTCGGGTGGTCCGCAGCAGCGCTCGTGCTGAAGTGTACGCCACGCACGACGCTGCTGACTTCACCAAAAGCCTCTTGCATACATTGTGTTAGGTATAGAAGACAGGTATGGAGGTGAAACTCTACACTGACGCGCAGGACGTATTAAACTTGGTGTTTGCGGACTATCCCAGGCCAAGCGAGCATTCGGTAATAGAAGTAATCAAATCTCTCCAATCCTGCATTCTGGAACGTTCTCCTAAAACATTGGTTGTCCAGTCTCTATCTCTTTGCGATGCACTTGATGCTTACGGTGTTTGTCTGATGCATGTCTCCCTAGATGTGTCCACCTTTACTAATCGCGCTGGCAATGACCTTTTAACCAAAAGCATGAGCCCCGACTTGGTTGCTCCTTATTTTGCAGTGTATTAAAGAAAATGAAAAAAAAAAAGAAAAGAATTTGTGTTGTGTGCCATTTTACTGGGGCCACGGCATATCCCATTCAGATTGACCAAGCGATGGAGCGGCCACAGCGCGTATAAATCAGCCAGCAAATTAATTGAGAGCAAATCTGTTGATATAGATTGAAACTAGGATTGAAATGAGCAAGTCAGTAGTGAAACAAAGGCATAAAACTGGACTATCATACTTATCTCTCAGCGATAGGGCGTGAGCTAGCCGTTCACGAGTGCTAAAGCTATAATATCTATTTTAGCATCTCTATTGTGAGCTCTGCTTAGTAAGCTGATCACAGACGCAATAGACAGACAGTATGTAGCTGTAGGTTCCTGTTATGCACAATGGGAGACTGCACTGCAACCGGGGCTTACAGTGCAGTTCCTGGCCAGGGCCGCCGGGCCTTATTTCCTTTCTATCATATATGATGACTTCATTCACCTTCCATCTCCTCTCTCTATCCATCGCTAGCCACTGCCTTGTCTCTCCCTCTATGTTCTGGCACTAGCCTTCCGTTGAAAGGCTGTCAGTATGGAATGGAATATATCAATACATCATAATGTGTGTAATACTTAGTACCAGACCCAATTCCTAGCCCAATTCTCAGGCTATACCCGATTAATAATGTAGTGTTTCAAATTTGTAGTTGACCATCCACAACTGTATTGTAAGCAGAATACAGGGCTTAGAACTCTCAACGCTAACGATGTGCATTCAGAGTTTATAGACTATAAGAGTTTGACCTAGAGAGGTTCGTACATTGTTTCTTCGATCAAGCCAGTCCAACGATTGTTAGCGATCGTTAGCTAATTTGAATGCATGCAGATCGATATCACTTTATTCAGTCCTGTGCCAAGCCATACTTATTAAAGTCCGCGCACACATCGCCGCGGCGCCGCCGGCCTCACGGCTCTGCCACTCCGCGGGCCCGTCACGTACTCGCCGCTCGTAGCCGGCCTACACTTGCCTGCTGCTTCGAAACCGACGTCCACGCTCGGTTCCAGTGCCTGCACACATCCATAACTAATCGACCTCGTGGCATTGATTGATAACATGCACCTACACACTTTATTGAACCATAAATGAACGAAGCAAGTCGGAATGCAGAGTCCGACCCCCATACTGCCACCCTGCATCTATCCATGATGCAGGATAGATTTGCTTTCTTCCTCAAATCACTTACCAAGGAATTTCATCTTCCAAAAACTCACACACATGCATTCCACTCCACAAACCTCTTAGTTCTGCCCATACTGATTTCACCTCTCTATTTCTTAATTGCTACCTACACCTGCCCGTTGCTTGCTTCTCTTTCTCCTGCTGTCTCTTCTTTTCTTTCAAGGCATGCAATGCCTCTTTTGCATGTGTCAGGTTGACAACAGGCTCCCATGATGTATTCTCTTTACTTTCTCCTTCCCACCATACCAGGTAGTATGCCTGTTTGTCTATCTTTCTGTGGTCGAGAATCTCTTTTACTTCATACTCAATCTCTTCTGATGCAGGCAACCGAACAGCAGGCAGAGGATCATCCTTCCTTCTCTCATACTTCTTCAGGTATGATACATTAATCACATTGTGACCTTTCATTCCTGCAGGGAATATGAGCTCATACGCGTTGCTCCCCACCTTTCTCTCTACCTCGAATGGTCCATAAAATACAGGCTCAAGCTTCCCGTTTGGCTTCCTGCTTCCCTTAAAATATGCATTGCGTACAAGCAAAAAATCCCCTGGAGCAAATAAAACCTCTTGTCTGTATGGATCTACTTGTTGAGCTGCTCGTTCTCTTGCTTGCTCAAGTCTCTCCTTTGCTCTCATGATTTCTGCTTCTCTGCGATCTGCAAAGTCTGCTGCTGGCGGACAGAATGACTTAGAACGCATAGAGACAGAAGGCAGACGAATCGGGTCACGTCTGTACAGAAAGCGAAAAGGAGACATGCCTGTGGCTGGATGCACCGAATCACGATATGCAAACTGACAAGAACACAACCACTTCGGCCAGTCCGTTTGATGCTCATTCATAAAACAACGCAACATCTGTTCGATGGTCTGGTTGTCTCTCTCTCTCTGTCCATCTGACTGTGGGTATCCTCTTGTACTCATATTCAATTTTATGCCCCACAGCCGAGCGAGTTCCTTCCAAAATGCAGAGAAAAAACGAGGATCACGGTCACTGACCACTGATTGGGGCATCCCGTGCTCATAGACAATCCTCTCAAAGACCACCTCGGCTGTCCCTTCCGCTGTAATCTCTTGTGAGACTGCAGCAAAGAAAGGAGTTTTGGAGAGGCGATCAACCACAGAGAGGATTCCATCTACCTCTTCTCCTTTAAACACCACCCTCGGGAGTCCAAATACAAAATCAAGAGAAATAGACTGAAAAGAAAATTTAGGAATAGACAGAGGTTGGAGCAATCTATACTGCTTCTCAGTCGGCCTCTTTGCTTTTTGACAGGCATCACACTTTCTGACGTACTGAACAACCGATGCGTACATATGTGGCCAATAAAAACTCCCTGCCAGTTTCAAATATGTTTTCTCTACCCCCAAATGCCCCCCTGCGGCCGTATCATAATGTTTATAAATGAGGTTTCTTTGTAGTCTCTCTATCGGAATGGCCAGTCTGTCATTGAAATAGAGCAGTCCGTCTTTTATCTGAAACCTCGGAAGAATCAGCCGCAAATGTCAAGGACCAGGCACTTCTTTCTCAGGGTCTTTGTCAGGGTCTTCAATTTGGAGCCTTGCTTCAAGCACTTCCTTCACCTTTGTCCAGAATTTCTCTTTTTCATATCCTTTCCTTATCCTTTCCAATAATTCCTCATCCGGTTGCACTCTTGATTCCATTTGTAACAATTAACACACTTCTTTTCTTTCTTTATCTTTTTCTTCTTTCTCAGCATTCACCCCAGGGCACCTGCTCAGCGCATCTGCCACGCGATTCCGAGTACCGGGCACATACCTCGGAGTGATTCCGATCTCGTCGAACATGCTGACAAATCTGTACATACGTGGAGACATTAAGGTGCGGTCAGCGGACACATTCACATATTTGAGAGACTCATGATCTGACCCCACCTTAGTTGTGTGACTAACGTATGACCTCCACGATTTGACCACAAACACGCAAGAAAGAAATTCTTTATCTCTGATCGGATACTTGAGCTCTGCCTGTGTCATTTTCTACGTGATGTGAATGCACATGGATGGAGCCAGCCGATCTCAGGATCTTCCTGCATGAGCACGGCAGCGAGCGTTTCTGTCGATTTGCACGCATCCACAAAAATTTTGAAGGGACGCGCAGGGTCAGGAATGTAGAGTTCGACAGTATTCTTCACTGCTTGCTTTACTGCTTCAAAGCTTTCTTCCTCTTTCTTCCCCCACTTAAACGATTTGTTTCCCTTCAGCAATGCATACAAAGGGCCTGCTTTCTCACTAAAGCAAGGAACAAACCGTCTCACCCAATTTGCAAACCCCAAAAACGAAAGCACTTCATTTCTGTTCTTGGGAGTAGGCCACTTACTGACTTGGTCTGTCTTGCTCTGCTCGGGCCGCACTCCGGTCCTGGAGATCTTCAGCCCGAAAAATGTCACCTCAGTCTGCATAAAATGGCATTTCAACAATTTTGCATACAATTTATTTTCACTCAACAAACGCAAAACAATTCTGATGTGTTTCTTGTACTCTTCTCTTGTATGTGAATAAATTAGAATGTCATCCAGAAAAATCGAAATAAAACGGTCAAGACAAGAGCGAAGAGCAAATTGAATCAACCTCATCGTTGCAGGAGGTGCGTTTGTCAACCCAAAAGAAACAACCAGCCACTCAAAAGAACCATAGCGTGTAGTGAAAGCTGTCTTTGGGATGTCTTCTTCTCTGACCCTCATTTGGTAATAATACTGCCTGAGGTCCAGTGTTGTAAAGAACCGGGCCCCATGCAATTGATCAATCAACTCTTGCGGGTGAGGGAGAGAATGCTTGTCTTTGATAGTGATGCGATTCAAGCCAGTGTAGTCACAACACATTCTCATCGAGCCATCTTTCTTTTGTACAAAAAGAACAGGCGCAGCATAAGGAGAAGCAGACGGTCGGATGAATCCTTGTTTAAGATATGTATCTATCTGTCTCCTCAGCTTATCTGTCTCTCCCACTGACAGCCGATAAGGCGGATGGGCAGGAGGTGAATGACCAGGCTCAAGTTTGATTTTGAAATCCAAATGAGGTCCTCTTGACGGTGGCAGATGAGAGAGACGATCAGAAAAAAGAGACGCATGATTTGCTACAATTCCTTTCACATCCTAAGGAGCATCCACATCTGATCGAGAGAGAAAAGCACGCACATCCGATAAATCAGGGGCCGACCGAGCAGGATGATCAGACGGAAGAGAAGAGAGAAAGTCAGAAGAGAGAAAATTAGAACCCACGTTCCCTCCATCATTCATTCTCCCCTTTCCTTTTCCCTCACTCACTTCAGTTGCATACACGAAGCACTCTTGTTCCCCCTCTCCTGCAGGCCAGTGTGCGGTCTCCATTCTTACGATGTGGCAGACAGCACCTTTTCGAATTGCTCGTTTGGCCTGCGTAGAAGAAAGGATAGGAGGGCAAGGTCGGTTCTCTTCATATGCACCTCCCCGAATAATGACTTCCTAGCCGTTAAAGAAGAAACGAAGAGAACGAGACCAATGACCAAGTTCTGGTTAGTGGACGTCACTCCATTTTCTTCCTAAGATGACATCATAGTCGTCCAGGTCAGCTAGCAATACACCGATTGTCTCTCGATACCCCTGAATACGAAAGGGAACAGAAGGTGCATACTCACTGACCTCTCGTCTTCTGAGCTCCTTCACAGCCACCCTACATCTCATCGGGGTCCCAAACCTGCGAATATGCAACTGACGCAGGTGTGCAAACTTGCTATCAATGAAAATATCATCAGCTCTAATGTTATACAAAACTCTGACTGGAGCACCCGCGACAGTACCGTGATAGACAAAACCAGTCTCAAACGAATCATCCTTATTATCCTCTTCCTCACTCAATTCTTCATCTGTTCTCTGCCTTTTATCTTCCTCAATTTCATAACGTACCGTCAGGTCGGGTTCGACTACGGTCTCGTCATTTTTGTTTCGGCCTCTGATCGTCCTCACCCCAGCTACCCGTCTCGATCCAGCCTTGCGCGCTGGTTAATGTCCACTCGGCTGAGGTTGAGGCCGCCCGTCGAAAGAGGGAGACCATGCACGTCTTCTGTCGCCGAAGCCAAAGCCTCTTCCAGGTAACATGGGTGAATTTGGACTGTCACCTCTCTGTCCAGACCTCCGTCTCCCTCCTGTAGATTGAGTGACTTGATTGATGGGATACGGGAAGGGAAGGGATGGGTAAGGAGGAGGTGGCCAGGGGTACCCAGGCGTCGCCCCAAAACCCAGGATGAAAGGGGCAAATCCTGGAGATGCCCTAGGTGGCCACGGAGATCTAGATTGAGACGCCGTTTGAATGGTCCGCATGTATGGAGGAAGTTGAGGTCCATTCCTACATGCGGCCATCATGTAGGTGTTCTCCCCACATAGAAAACACCGATTCAGTCTCCCCCTGCTCTCCCACACCGTCTGTGGAATCAATGGGTGTCGGGGTGGAAGTCTTCTCGAAGGTCACACCCCAACGCCACACAATTCCATGGTAGCCGATCCTATGGAATCAATCACCGGACTCGGATCAGACGGGGGCCCTCGCAACCAATGGCTTCGAGAGTGCAAACTGGCCTGCTTGAGCCAGATTTCGCTGTCCAACGCCTTCTCCATTGCTTCGTCTAATGTTGCCGGCTCCATCTTGTCAGTCTCATACATAATCCCAGGTGGCAAACCCTCAATATAGTCCTCTACGAGATTCTCCCCACTCACATTTGTGATCTTCAACGCAAGAAGGGAGAATTCTTTGTTATAGTCGTCGACCGTCCCTGTGCACCTGAGGGACAACACCTGCTTTCTCGCCTTCCTCCTTTCATGTTTCTCCTTATACCTGCGTTGCAGCACCTCACGCAACGCAGGCCAGTCTGCAAACCCCATGTCTCTCTTCACACGTAAGTCGAACCAGTCCCTCAGCTCCTTGCATAAGAAGGACTTCACGAGGCCAAGCTGATGATGAGGAGCAACATTCACATTGGTAAAGTAGTCGTTGGTGTCCGTAATAAACCTCTCCACAGTGTTGCGGCGTCCAGTGAACTCGTCCGGCTGCTTCAGTGCAATCCAGGGAAGCTGCTCTCGTAGATCAGGGCCCTGAGAGGGCATGACAAGCTGCTGTGTACCCTCCTCACTCATTGGCAGCACCTGAGGAGGCAACTGTGGAGGTGGAGCTGCAACCCTCATCACCAGCCCCTCCATGGTCTGCCGCATCATCTCTTAAGTCTGCTGCAGGCTGGTGACGGACTGTTCAAGGTTGTACAGTACCGTTCCCACCTGCTCGTTTCTCAAAGGAGCCAAGACTGGAGGTGGTTCCGTGACAGCAACAGAATTCAGACTGAATACAAACGAATCAAAAAGCCTGTTCGAAACCTGGCTCTGGTAACCAGATTGCAAGCAGAATACGGGGCTTAGAACTCTCAACGCTAACGATGTGCATTCAGAGTTCATAGACTATAAGAGTTTGACCTAGAGAGGTTCGTACATTGTTCCTTCGATCAAGCCAGTCCAACGATCGTTAGCGATCGTTAGCTAATTCGAATGCATGCAGATCGATGTCACTTTATTCAGTCCTGTGCCAAGCCACACTTATTGAAGTCCGCGCGCGCATCGCCGCGGCGCCGCCGGCCTCGCGGCTCCGCCACTCCGCGGGCCCGTCGCGTACTCGCCGCTCGTAGCCGGCCTACACCTGCCCGCTGCTTCGAAACCGACGTCCACGCTCGGTTCCAGTGCCTGCACA